>JAVQJF010019125.1:0-20104 GCA_036023855.1 Gadopsis marmoratus | reverse complement strand
CTGCCCTCCAGGCTCAAGACGCGTGTGGATCCGGGGAGAGCTGTCCGCTCCAAGGGTACTGAAATATTTCCGCCCCCCCTTTGCTCTGTCTCCAGAAGGATCGCTGGTTGTGGCACAGCAGCATCCGGGTTGAGCGCGCAGGGATTTGTCCTCGCTGAGAGAGCGGTGGCTGCCGCTGCATCACGTGACACCAGAGCCCCGCCCTGCCGTCCAATAAGGGGCGTCTTCTCATCCAAACTTACAGAGAGAGAGGATATAACATTAGAGGGGGAAATGTTAGCACAGCGTGACAGGTACGACAGGTGATTAAAGTAAAATGTTATCCTGACCTCAGGGAGCCAAATCAACATCACCACAAGGTCCATTTAGTAGCAGTTCGATCCTACACTAGCACAAGATCTACAATTGATAATTGATAAATGTAAACAAATGTTTACACTTTTAGGTCTGTTTGTTTAGGGACCCTGTGGCGAGATTAGTGTGTTAACTACATGTTCCAAGGCCATGAATGAACTTTCAGTGTCACCTTTTAAGCCAGAAGCGGCTGTAAGTCCTTATAACGTGCTTAGCAATTGAACTTCTGTGACAGTTGGACAAACTGGTTTTTCTATATCTACACACATCCCAACAAGGTAACAGGAGCTCACAATGGCTACTGTAGTGGAAGTGATGGTAACAGGAGCTTACTGAGGGACAGTGGACGATGCTGTATTTTCGAAATAGAAGCCCACAGGGTGTCCACAGACATAGCTGGAAAGCCCTAGATGGTAACAGGAGCGTACAGGACAAGGCTGGATTTTCAACGTAAAATAACCCAGATAGGAGCCAGACAGCACTCAGACATCCTTTTAAAACACTCAAGCTTTTTCAAGGTTTATCTACTTAGCCATACTTTAAACTACACACACCATTCAATCAGTGTTCTACATCTTTCTTACATTTTGAGAGTTATTCAACTTTTCAGTCCCATTCATACTAATTAGACCATTTCAAACTTTTCCAAGCTTTCATACTCATTTTCTACACTTTTCCAACTCACATCTAGTCATTCAGAGTTTCAGCTATATACTCCATTCAAACCATAACATGTTCCACATTTTTCTTACACTATGACTTTTGTTCAACTTTTAAAACCCATTCATACTTTGCATCCTTCATCCCGTTCTCACTTCTCAACCCATTCACAGTCCTTCAAGTGCATCTTCAAATTAGTCAATAGTCATTATTATTCTTCAGTATTATTCAACATTTAAAGCCAGCTATCCAGTTTAAAGTCAGCCTTTCAGCATTTCTTAAAATGTTCCACATCATTCATAACTTTTCAGTATTATTCAACATTTAAAGTCAGCTATCCAGTTTAGTGTCAGCTTTTCAACATACAGCATTCACACCGGAATTTCTTCAGAAATTGCATTTTCTAGTTTGACATCTTGTACTACTGACCAAACATTATCACACATATTATTTTTTTATTTATTTCAAAAGACTATGTGCATTTAATTTTTTCTTTGTACTGAAGGCCTGAGATGGACCTTAATATTTTACCTTGTTCCAAATAATTGCCTATGACAGAAGCATGTAATCCTTCTGTGAACTCATCTATGTAATAGAGTCACATGCAATTTGAAGTTAATATTATAATTTTATACCATTAAAGTTTTATAACATGTTTTAAAAGACGGTTGTTTTGATTCTGTATTGAGACGCATCGCTTTGCCACGTTATATTTACCGCTTGCTGCCTCTAGAGGGCGGTGTTATATTATTGTAACCTGTGTCGTGAGCCTCCTGATTCTGCTTCCTCGTTGGTGTGTTTGCCATGTTTGCGGAAGTTTGGTTAACTTACAGCTGCTAGCTGGAGGCTTGTAACTTTTTCTGTGTGTGTTGTAGCTGTGTATTATAATCCAACATGAATCTACCAAAGGGACCAGATTCTTTGTGCTTTGACAAAGATGTTTTTATGAAAGTAAGAATCTTTACGTTTGGTAACGTGCTAACGATAGCTTATGCTGTTAATCTAGCTAACATTAGCTAGTTGACTGATAATAGCTGTTCATGCTCCTGTTTGTTATTGAATATCGATACTCAATAGCTGCTGCGCATTAACCACAATCCTTAAGAGCAAACGATGTTTGTAGGGCGTAAAATGTGTGTTCTGTATGCCGATGTGCCCGAGTTTGACTTTCTGGTCTGTCACTCACCGCGGTGAAAGTGGCTTTAAGTTGTATATTCGACAGACATTCACTCCAGATCCAGCGGCGAGGGTTGGGAGGTGAGCTAACCGTCCTCCCGTTGCCAACATTGGGTGAAAATGAGCAAGAAGACGCCGTGAATGTCTGTTGAATATCCAACACAAAACTAAACGCACCGCGGTCTGTCAGTCTGTGGCTAAGTCGGTTTTCTGTCTCCACTTTCTGATGCCGCTTGTCTGTCCATGTGTTAGCGATACTGTGTATGTATCCTTCTGCTCTGTCTGACCTTGCTGCCTGTCGCCTTTCTGTCTGCAGGATGACTTTGACGTTGACCAGTTCGTGGCAGACTGTCGGAAGCAGGTCCAGCTGGAGGAGATGAGAGAGGACCTGGAGCTCTACTACAAGCTGCTAAAAACGGCCATGGTGGAGCTCATCAACAAGGACTATGCCGACTTTGTTAACCTGTCCACCAACCTGGTCAGTTGTTGTTGATGTTGTCGCTGTGGTTGTACATTTTGAATGTTACAACCAGCATCTATTGAGAAATATTCCCTTATAATGTCTGAAAGGCAAGCTTGACATTTACTGTGAACCGTGTTGATGAATAGCAGCTAAGATATTTTGTTCTATGCTCTGGAGCCCGACCTATGCATCGTCAAGCCATTTCTTTTACTTGATATTATCACAGATATATTGACATTGGTGCGTATGTTGGCAGATATGTAAACTGCAGCAATACTTGGTTTCTTTTTTAATTTATATTTTATGCTTTTATCAGTTATGAACAATTAACTGATCTTTACTTTTGATGTCATTTTTGGTCACAAGGGTTTTTGTTCTACTGTAAAATGTCTTCTACCACCACCTATTTGTTTATATTACATGTTATATAAATAAAAGAATATTGATTGATTGTTACCTAATTTCTTTCTCTATCTATCTATCTATCTATCTATATCGGCCTCAAAAGTTCAGTACTGTGGGCTCTTAATATACTTTTGAAAGATGAAAGGGAGCACACCACACAGTTTAAATTTTTTTAAGTAAATCTGCTAGTGTGAATGTTGACGTTTCTAATCTGGTCTCAGGTGGGGATGGACAAAGCCCTCAATCAGCTTTCTGTGCCATTGGGACAGTTACGAGAGGAGGTTATGGTATGTGTTCTGATTAAGTATACAGTAAGCTTTGATTCATTCCTGCCACAGAAGGTTCATGCATGTTTCTGGCTGTTATCTATTGCAGAGTCTGCGGTCCTGTGTGAGTGAGGTGATTCAGGCTATAGACAGCCAGCTGTCCAAACAGGAAGATCTGCAGAAAAAAAAGGTTAGTCTCCTTAGATCACTTGATCATATTTTGTATTCATAATTATAGAAATTCTATCACCGTTACAATGTTCTGTGACAGTCTAGTATGGCATGCCCATGCCAAATTGTGAACTTAATGTTGTTTCAACAAGTTGTATTTGGTGCCATCCAGGCGATTAACCTGTTTTTGAATTATTTTATAGCAATATCAGTTTTCATCTTTTTAATGAAGAAGATAACCTATGCAATTGTAGACAGTTGTCTACTCTATGGGACGACCTCAAAAATGTATCTTTCTTTTATTATCCCATCCATCAGGTGTGTGTATTGAGGTTGATTCAGGTGGTGCGCTCAGTGGAGAAGATTGAGAAGATCCTTCACTCACAGAACTCCAAGGAATCCAGCTCTCTGGAAATCAGCAGGTGGGAAACTGACATGCTAATAAACCCACTGGCATCACTTGATGTATATTGTTGTTGAATGTTGATGTTTAATATTTGCATTTCAATGTTCAGCCTAACTAGATATCACAAATAAGATTTCCATCAATAGACAAATTAAATTAGCTGGAAATGGTCCTGGTTATACATTGTATGTCTATCTTTTTTGAAGCTCAGTGTGAAAATCTATATTCCTGTTCTGTAATCTTGAGCAGTACATTCCAATTTTCCACAAATATCCAAATTGCTGACACAAAGCACTAAGAACACTTTGGAAAAAGTACTTGAACACACCAGATGTTCAGATTGTTTACCCATGGTCGCTGCAGGGATGTAGTACTAAGCTTTTGTTTCTGACTTCATGTCTTCTGTCTATGTACAGCCCCTTGTTAGCAGGGCAGATCCTGGAGAGGATTGCTACAGAATTCAACCAGCTGCAGTTCCACGCTGTACAGAGCAAAGGCATGCCCCTATTGGACAAAGTCAGACCTGTAAGTGTTAACGGGTCAATCAGTCAGACACCTGTTAAACCAATAGCCACTCAGTTAATCAGTTTGTCTGTCTGGCTGCTCTTCTGTCAATCCATCAGTCCTGTAATTATTTGATAAAGATAATCCGTTTCTGTGCAGTGTAAGGGCTAAGGGCTTTTCTCTAACAGGAAAAACACCAATGCTACCAACTGCACTGTATACAGAAAGAATCTCCAAAATATTTGATCCTAGTTTTCATATTGGTTCATTATTCACTTCTGTGGGTTTGCTGGAATTTACTCTGTTGGATTATTTTTGATGCTCGTCTTTTAACTGTGCATGTGTTCTGTCCTCTGCCAGCGCATTGCAGGGATCACCTCCATGCTGCAGCATTCTCTGGAGGGCCTGCTGATCGAGGGTCTGCAAACATCCAATGTGGTCATGGTGCGTCACTGCCTGAGGACATATGCCACCATAGACAAGACTCGAGACGCTGAGGCCCTGGTGGGACAGGTGCTGGTCAAACCATACATGGACCAGGTAAACATGGAACACATGTTTTGATATATTGTAGATCCATGGGCATTTCTGCTTTTTTGAAGACCTTAATTGATAACATTGCCAGAACATTCTTTTTTTTCCCCTCTCATCTCCTTTAGGTGATAGTAGAAGAGGTGGTGAAGTCCAGTCCAAATGGTCTCCAGTTGATGTACTCTGCGCTGTTGGAGTTTGTTCCTCATCACTGTAGGCTGCTTAGAGAGGTGACTGGAGGAGCCATTTCCAGGTATGATGTTGTCATGGAGGCAATTTCCTTCAAAGCATGCACAGATCAAGTAGTTCTTTGTTGTGTAATTGAAATCATCTTGCCTCTGCTAGAAATGCAAATTGTCTGCTTTCATCTACAGAGCTGTTGCATTCAGCATGTTGACCATTTATGTATTTATTCTGTGTTCTTTATGTATTAATGTAATTATATGCATCCTTTTTGAACAGTGGCCTTCGAAGACCTTTTCAAAAATAACTACTTGTCCTAGATCATGCATGTCAGTGGCGTTAGTAGTGACCAATGTGGATGATGTCATAACAGATTTTTAACATGACGTTCCCTCTTTCCTCAGTGACAAAGCTGACATAGTGCCAGGTTATGATTTCCTGGTGAACTCTGTGTGGCCGGAGATCATTAAAGGGATAGAGGAGCGGTTGGCCTACCTCTTCAACCCCGGAAACCCCGAAATATTCTATGAGGTACAGCCACAGTGAAACAGTGTGTATGTGTGTGTGTGTATGTATGCATTCACTTTGTAAAAGTTTCATATATAGTATGCTTTCATGTAATTCAGTGTTAGATTGAGTAGTTTCACCTGTGTGTGTGTGTGCATGTGTGTTTTCTAGCGTTACAGTGCGAGCATGGAGTTTGTGCGGAGGTTTGAGCGTCAGTGCAGCTCGCAGGGCAGTGTGAAGAGACTGAGAGTACACCCCTCATATACCAGCTTCCACAATAAATGGAACCTGCCTGTCTACTTTCAACTACGGTGCGTATTACCTCAATACGTTCTATACTCTACATACCACAACCTATAGATTACACTACACATGATACAATACACATAGTTTACTGTTACTATTAAGCTATTAAACCATTCAACAAGCACTTCTGATGAAGCATATTGGTAGCTTAACTTCCATGGCGACAACAAGACTCAAGGAAGTCTTGTTCTCACGGTGATGTTGCCAGGCAACCAGCGGAGACTCTAAGAAGTCACTCTGCCTGGCCAAAAAATAGTCCCATGCATCCGGTCAAATCACAACTTTATTGTTTAACTTTTCAGTTTTTGTGTGGATTGATCGAATGATATAACATGTTAATAATAATTTGTGAGCTTTAGAGGGGCTGGTACGCTGATTTTGTATATTTTGAAGAATTGTCTGGTCTTGCTTTAAGGGCTCAAGAGACAAACTCTGATTTAAAATTGCAGCCTGTCAGCATTTTTAGGGGAAAACGACAGATGTTGGCCGACGTTCAAAAAGCCCATTTTTCTAGGAATCTGAAAAATTGCTTATGGGTGTAAGTTTCATGCAGAATGATGACAAGAAGCAAAATGTAATTTGAGGATGTGTGTCAGCGTATTACTAAACATATCCCATAAACATGACACTGACTGACTGACCATTCTGTGTGGAAAAAGTTGAGAAGCTGTCTACTATTTGTTAACCTCCTCCCGCCCCCACAAACGTGCACTCACTATCAAGATTAGGGCTTGTGTCCTCATTTCACAATACAAACCATGCACAGTCCAGCTTGCCTGGAAAGTCCATAATTTCAAACACACAGTGTTTCCAATCATGAGCATGTGCATATGTAAGAAATAAGTGTGTATCTCCTTTTCCAGGTACAAGGAAGTAGCAGGAAGTCTAGAGAACAGCATAAGTGACGGACTAGAGGCAGCACCAGGTAGGAATTCATTCTCTATCAAGAACACCAGTGTGCAACTAACACTTTACGCACAGTAACTGTATATCTGTGTCTGCTCTCATCCAGCTGGCAGTGCATACCACCTGCAGGTATCTGAGGTGTTGTGGTCCTGCCTGGTGAGATGTTGGTCAGATAAAGTCTACCTGTCACCTCTGGCCCATCGCTTCTGGAAGCTCACCCTACAGCTCTATGCACGATATGCCAAGTTTCTTAATGAGGTAAATTTAATCGAACCAGAGGAAGACTACAATGATTTCATTTTTAAGAGCAGTAATTCCAACAAAGTGCTATGCAAATGAGCAGTTCCTGTTACTTGCTCTTGTTTCTCACCTTGACCGTTGTCCGCACACAGGTGTTGACTAATAGCAACACTGAGGTGACTAAAGAGCCAACCAGGCCTCTGCCGAGCTCAGCCTCTTCCACCTCCAGCCGAACGTCAATGGATGAGGGCGGCAGTGAGAGTGGGAGTCCTGCCTCGCTGTCCACCAAACGGCTAGTCTACATTGCAGCTGACATCCAAAAGCTGCAGCAGCAGGTGCGCGCACACACGCACATGTCTACTTACATATGCTACATTTTAGACTTATAGGGTCAACACTAGTCTAAAATTTACATCAGTGTCCTTTTCTGAGAATTTTATAATGGTTTCTGCTTAATTGTGTGCTGATAGCTTGCTCATCTTTCTCTTAGATACCAGAGATGTCAGAGATGGTCAGAAAGCGGTTAGAAGCCATCGGATTCAAAGACTTTGCTGTTGTGGAAGGTAAGCTCCACGTACAGTGCATATGGAAGCAATTTCAGCCTCCTAGGCTGTTTCTCTGAATACAAACTGAAATTTAATATGTATATTTATTTGTAATTGTGGATTACTGCAATATATCTGCTATGTTCTTATTTTTAATGAAAACATGCCAAGAGCATGTCAACACAAACATGAATCTACTGTTCAATGATATTTAAAAATGCAACCATTCAGCCCCCAACAGGCTCTTGAGCACGACATCTTCAAAGACAATATCGGTCACAAAATATACTGCTCAAAACAATTAAAGGAACAAATTGAAAACACATTAGATCTCAATGGGGACAAAAATCATGTTGGATATCTATACTGGTATGAACTGGGTAATGTGCTTAAAAAGTGTTCCTTTAATTTTTTTTTTGAGCAGTGTATAATCACTCCTTCACTCTTGGCTTCCTTGCTCATTGTAGCTTAGCATTTACTAGTGTTCTCTTCTATGTCAGATGCTCTGTCAGACTCCAAGGTTGGCCTGTCAAGTAGCATCCCCACTCTGAACACCAGGATGACCCAGGATCTGACTGAACGCTGTTGCCGCTTCCTGAAGAGTGCCTCTGAGGTTCCGCGACTCTACCGCAGGACTAATAAGGTCAGTGACGCTGCAAACATGCACAAGTACTTGTTTCTCCTACATTTGATCAAATACCTTTCTCTCATAACATATGTTGGAGCAAACATTGGGAGTGCTATTTGTCTACTTTAGACAAAACCTGGAGGGCCAAAGAAAAAGTGTTTTGGCATAAAATATCCTTTTGTATTTTTTTCTATAATTAAAGGTCAGAATTACATTTTTTGAAATGCATTGACCAGTTAGATTTATCATGCATGTTAATACATGATTGGCATTCAATTTCAACATTATTATTTGCTTAATGCACCATTAATGTTTCAGTATATAGCTGGGCACACTTTTTAAAGAGATTTCTTGAATGTGAAGCACATCATAGTTTCAGAAGGTAATTTAATCACTGAGTTTAAAGGATCATAATTATTGACTATGGAAATGGCACTTTGACAAAAAAAATTCAAGGTCCACTTACTGGACTTTCTTTCCAGTAATTATGATAGCACACAGAACACAGACACACAGATAGTCTTTGAATAAGGATGCCCTGATCAAGTTTTATTGCCCCTGAATGTGATCCTGAGCAAGTATTTGCTGATACCGTCTCTGTTTCTTTATTCATGTTTCCCTGCATAATAGAGAGAGGATTATCAACAGCTTCTCCATATTGTCAACATGAACAAAATGCTGAACTTCAAATTCAGTTTTCTACCGACAGCAATCCTTAACACAAGCAAATATACTACCAACGTGTTTGTGAAGACCTCGCTGTGCGTATAACATTCTACTTCCTCCCTGAACAGGATCTGCCGGCACGCGCATCAGCTTACATGGACAATGCCTTACACCCGTTACATCAGTTGCTGACTGACTCAGCGGGTCTGGTCACCCCCTCTACAGCACAAGAGTGGCTGCGAGTTGCACTGTCTGACTGCACACAGAGGTAAACTAACATACACACAAATGCGCTCCTGCAAACATAAATTGACCCAGATCTGTGCCTATGGTGTTTACAGAATTACCAGTTCCATTTAATAGAATTAAAAGATGATTTCCTTTATTTTAGAAAGATATCTTTCCATCTGCAACACACAAAGTTTGTGTTTCCCGTTCTCATTTTTCATCTTTCGTGTATTCAGGTACTATGAGACCATCTCAGAGGTGCTGAGCTCAGTGAGAAAGATGGAGGAGAGCTTGAAGCGACTGAAGCAAGCCAGAAAGGGTGCGAGCATGAGTACCACAGCAGGAGCAAACAGTGGACCCACAGACGACAGCAAGATCCGACTTCAACTGGCACTGGATGTGGAATACCTGGGGGAACAGGTAGGTGGCATATTTCAACATGTGACAAACGATGCACATTCCTCCGGCAAAAACATATTTTCAAACTTCAGTGTCGTCTGAAATCTGTTTGATTATTCTCTCTTACACTGCTCTGTAATGTTTTGTGTCGCAGATCCAGAACATGGGTCTTCAGCCAAGTGACATCTCCATGTTCTCCGCTTTGATGGACCTTGTGAGAGAAGCCCGAGAGCTAGCTGAACAGTAAAAAGTTGACTCCATAGTAACTGAAACTCATTAACATGCTGCATTCATCCCTTAATTTCTTGAAGACTTGTGAAGGGAGAAAAACATCTATGATTTATGATGATCAGACCAGGAAGAATGTAGGACAAGAACTGACACTACTGAAATCCTATTTCAGCCTTTTTGTATAAAAAATATCTGCATTTAACGCAGACCTTAAAGCCACAGCACACAAACATTTCAACAGCAAGAACCTGCCTGAGTTGCATTTGAGCTGTAAATTGTTGTTGGAAACAGACAAACTACTGTGAACGAGACTGGAAAAGGGAACATATTTTCTGACTGATGCTGGTGATATGCACTGCTTCATAGAAAAGTGTTGTACTGATCATATGTTGCGCCACAATGTTGCATAACAAGAGTCTTAAATCTAAGTTGTAAAGAGAGAGTGTCAAACACTATTTATTTCATCTCCGCTACTTGGTGAAGGATTCATCTCGAATAAAGAAGTCTGTTAGTGTGCGACATGTAAATTTTTGCTCAAATCAAAGTTGTATAATAAACCCATAGTTTACAGAAGAAAAAAATACAGATTTGGGGTTTTATAAAAGATAGTGTATTGTTTTAAATCTACTCCAGATTCAATATACTAAATTGTGTTATCAGTCGGTGATGGTCAGTTATGTTATTAGTCATGAAGATTTTATTTGAAATGAGATCTGTTTATTCTTTGGTTTAGCTGCAAAGTTTTACCGATTGTGGCAGAAGGACACACCATTATTTCTTAATTCACGTTCTTTCTGATTTTGGAAACGGGATGAGAAATACCGTATGTATGCGATTTGTCATCTGAGAAATCAAAAGTTTATGCTAAAAATGAGTTGATGTACAGTATTGAGGTGGTTCCCAAAATAAATAATTGTCTAAATTATTATTTTGTATCTCATCCCATTTTCCACACTGCAGTAAATGTAAAAAAAACACTCTAGTGCTGCATTTCCCTGCAGTCCAGGTTTGCAGGCTTCTCTCTCATGACCTGTTTAGGTGGTGTTGAATACTGATACAAGACTCATTTGAAGCATTGAAATGGTAATGATCGTCTGAAACCCTGATGAAAAACAATGACATTTAACTATATTGGGATACAAATGTTTTATTACAGAAATCACAAATCGTAACAAAACAAAAATAAACTCTTAGTTACAATATACAATGTCAGTCATTCATTGTAGAGAATTGTGGTTACTGTACCCACTCTACTGAAAAATACTGTACAGAACTCATAATACAATTGACAGGAAAAAACAAATCAAAGTAGGATTTCAACAGGCTGCTTGGAAACAACTCTGTTTAAAGTAATAGGTTTTCTTATATCCCGAGATAGGGATCCCCAGTGACTCCAGAGTTTGTGGAGAGCTAGGTGGTGAAAGATAACTACAACACAGTTGAATAATAACGCTTCAATCCTCGTGTGCTGTACATGGCCATTTTTTTCAGTTGAAAAACAAGGGTATGTTCTTAATGAGATGCCTGAGGAGAAAGTTAAGCTGTAGGCGATGATGTAGTATTGATGATGATGAAGTATATTGTAAAGCGATGGGCCTGGTATGTATGGTTTTAACTACTATAACTTTAGAGAGTAGGGTTGGTGATCTTGCCCAGCATGAGGATGGCGTTAGAATCTCCTTCTATGACAGAAAAGAAGAACGGCTGGTTGACGGACAGTTTCAGAGGGACACCCGCTTCCTGGATCTTGACCTGAGGCTCTGCTCCTTCCTCTGACATCTCAAACATAACCTTGTTTACCGCCTGAGAGGAGACAGAGGGATCTGTTAATGATGCACTTGTGCACAGTGAGTGTTTCTTATAATATGACAAGATTATCTACTTCACCTTATCTATAGTGAAGGGTTTGGTGTTGCTGAGTTGGCTGAACTCAGCCTGGGAGCCCAACAGTTTGGCCTCAACTTCTGGATCCATTTTGGTCAGCAGGTCACGCAGATCAGTTACAGAAGACATGGAGAACTTCGGGAGGGACAGCTCCAACAGACTGGGCAGATAGACAGATTTTAAATTCTCAGATGAAAAGTATTTGAACTGAAATGGGACTGTACCTGACTCTCCCCTTAAAATCTGTAGCCTCATTTGCTCTACGTTGATATGACATCCTTATTTATTGACTGATAAACAGCTACTAGCTAAGGTATTTAAACTTGAAGCCAATACAATGGCATATAGGCTACTGTAAAGTGCAATAAGTAATAACCAAAACAAAAGTGACATTTGAACACATTATTGGGCACCGATGCTATAACTGAGCGGCAAGTCACAAGGCGTTGGTGTAATTAAAAATGTATACACAACGGGCGCATAACATGACAATAAAAAGACAAGATGCTTCCGATTTCTAGTCTGTCAATTTGTGGTATTGTGAAGAACATCAAGCATCAAAGGTGAAACTAGCTCTGGATTTAGGGTTTTTACAAAGCACAGTACTCACCCCTCCTGAAGGTTCCGGTGCCACTCAGACATGACGTCAGTGCGCAGCTTAGACTCTAAATTATGGAGGTTGGCCCCCTCATGAGGCAGGACCAGCAACATGTAGGACCTTTTGCTCAGAGACAGCTTCACAACTGTGCACTGCCGTGCCTTCGTGGTGACAAAAGAAACATACTACAGATGAGTCTAGTCTTATGATCTGAGCAAGCTCACTCACCCAAGTACATGTCAGATTTTATAGCTGCAAATATGCAGTAAACAGAAATGCACAAATGAACCAAGAACCAGATTTACCTTATCTTTCAGGTAGTGGTACTGACCCGTGTGGGTCATCAGTGGAGCCATCACTGTGGTTGTTTCATCCACGTAAAACTCCTGCAAGGAGGTCTCCTCTGGTTGGAAGGCTGTCCGCCAGTTGCCTAAACGGATGCAGCCAAAGAACACAATGAGGTACTGCAAGGTGGTGCAGTAGTTGACAGTACTCTAAACATTTCAGTTTGGTATGTCCGCTGAGAATTTATTGCAATTCTGATGTTGTGATGAAGATTGATGTCTTCAAATATGGTATCTGTTCACATTGCACTCCTAAAATGCAATGTTAGTGTTGACTTTGATTCACGAGTCTAAATCTGTGTACTCTGTAAAATCAACTTAACAGACTTCTAAACAAAAGAGAGGAAGAGACAGACCTTTGAAGTTAAAGGAAGTGATGAACAGAAGGTTGCTGCTGGAGTTCAGATCTTTGAAGACGCTCTTCACCTTCCCGTCTGACGTCTTCTCCATGAAGCTGTTCACCAGCTGCTCAGCCTCCTGGGGTTTGGAGAAGTCCACCCCGCGGATGAATGACGTTTCTGAGAAGTCCTGTGTGCCTTGAACAAAGTCCTCGGATAGTTGAGCGCCCTGGCGAGTGAAGGTCCAGACCTGGGTGGTGATCTCATCTTTCGGCCCATCGTCCACCAGAGAGTTAATGCTCTGCAGGGTCTTGAGAACCATGTGTCCATCCACTAAGGACACACAGTCCTCTTGGTCGGTGCCACTGCTCAGGCCCAGTAGAAGCTGAAAGGAAAGGAGTGAATTGGGAAAGATTTACTTCTTTGAGTGAATGTATAAGACCTGACCATCAAATAGATGGTTAGGACCGAATCAATCATCCCCTTATTCAAAGTAGTAAAAGGATTACTTTTTTAAGACTGTCTCTGCAATCAGGAAAAATTAAAAGCAAAGACCTGGAACGAGCTCGCTGTCTTCTTGGAGGCTCCCAGGTAGAAGGTGACGAGGGATCCGAAGGTGTTGACAGGAGAGAAGAGGGTGTTGGTGCTGAGCTGCTTGCTGCTGAGAGCCTGGTACATCCTCAGGCCCAGAGAGTTCAGCAGCTCTGCCAGGACCGCCGTCCTCTCTGTGATGTTCTGCCTCTGTGCAACCAGTTTCGACGGGTCCCTGCTGTCTGGCGTCAGGACCTCAATATCAAGGGGCGCCACGGGAAGTGTCTCCAGAGGCCTGGATGTCTGGGTCTGCAGGGTCTGACAGCTGACATTCTCGGCAGCAAAGAGATGGAAGGGGTGAACATAGACGCGGTTGGCTTGGCTTCCTGAGAGGTAGCAGCAGAGTAGGAGGGCTAGAAGAGGTGACCGCAGAATCTGCATTTTACCTTTTCTTGGTGGTCACCTTAAAACGATTCCTTCTGTGGAGGGAAACATATCTTCAGTTTACGAAGAAATATCTGCCTCTTGACTCTTAGAGACAAATTTAGTTTTGGGTGGCCTGTGAATGGTACGTCACTATTAATGTGGCTTGCGTCAGAAATCTGGCTTGATCTGCTTAATTCCGTCTCGGACAGGATTAGCAGGCAGGAACATTGGACATAGAGCGGCATGTCAGTGATGGATGAATTGCGCTTTGTGTGTCCTCTCTCCTGCTGGTCAGTGAATGAGAGCAGGCATTACCCTTTGCAATGGAGGTCACACAGATAATGAAGTCGCATCTGTGTGCAAATTTGCATGTGTTCACTGACTAAATTAAGATGGATGTTTCATTTGGGTATTGTTTGTTGAAATTTACATGCTGAAACTTACATTTAGACAAAACTGTTCACTCTGAACATTGTTATTGGAAAATATGATACTTTGAAGACAAATGCGGCTGTATTTATGTTGTAATAACTGTACAAATAAACACATTATGTAGAATGAACAAATAAATTTAATTTGATAAATAAACCTTTACACACACACAGTAGTATATAAGTATATAACAATGATTATTGAAAAGCTTTCTCAACTGGCCAGTGTCATTTTGTTGCTCGAGCTCCTAATGAATGCAGAGTTAACACTGTTTAAAGTGCTACAGTCGGCAACCTAAGTTGAACAGACAACTTTCTGTCCTCTACAAACCCTTTTTATGCATTAACCTAGATATCTGTGAGGGCAAATAACTTGGGGAAGTGCTCTTAAAACAGGACTTTATCCTCTCAGTTGAACATGCAGCAACGTGGACTGATTGACTTTTGGAAGAGGTGAGCAAACACTGGATTTTCCTCTATTTGGACATGTACCACAGGACGTGGCCTTGGTCCCTTATCAATAAAACCGGTGCATGTTCTTAATCAAAACTAACCCACTTGTGTAACCTATGACTCAATGATGTAGGTAAAAAAATAACAAGACACGACTGATTCATTATCTCAGATGTTTTCTGTCAAGATCCAGAATTTGGATTACATTTCTTTTATGATCTGATTCATTATAACCTTGTCTTCTAACTTTACAGAAATTAAACTCAAACATTTGCACTAATCTCTGACAAGTTTGCACGTTCACTGTACTGCACAATCAAAAGGCAATTACTGAGATAAAGTCAAAGTTTGCTCTTACCGTGTGTGTGTGTCTGTTGCTGTGGAGTGAGGTTCTGAGTGAGGTCCTGGCTCCTCTGCTCCCTTCCTTAAACCCGGCCAGTTTGCTCTCACTCTGGCTACTGATTAACCAAAGCAGCGTTGAGTCAGGGGCTCTGCTGCCATCACTCTCAGCCCGCTTTGTACCAACACGCTGCTGCTATAGATAAAAAGCTCTGACAGAGAGAAGAGGGAGAGAAAGAGACCACCCAATGTCCCTCTTCATGTTGACTTTGGGAGGATGATGCAAGTGCATACTGGAGGGGGGGGTGAAAGGAGAGCTCAACTTCAACAAAGGACGAGTGGGAAGCACAGGGACAGCCAGGCCTGTTTGTGCTGGCCATCTTTTGAGAGTGACTCACTGCAATGTCACCATGTTGAGGTTTATTTGTGAAGAATTCACATGTTGTGTGGACAGTTGGAGCCAAGTGTCAAACGTGAATCACTGAATGTACATAAGAAAAAAATAATAGGCGAGAAAGAGAGGGGATTTTTATGTTGTATCATATTATTCTGCTATTATAGTTTCTATGTTATCCTGTCTGTATCTCTATTAACTTCTTTACTGTCATATATAATCAGTGGGAATCATTGTTCACATTAATCAGTCATTAGTATAAATGTACTGTTTACTAAAACGTACAATAATGCACATTAAATCACGTTAACTGATATGATGAGAAATTCTACAGACTGTCCTGCATTTTTAACTTCATGAGCCCAATACTGTGTCACTCGCAGCTCACTTCATCTTTCTTTCAGGTCACTATCAAACTGTTAAAAGGATGTTACAACTGGATTTAGAGTGATAACAAATCTAACATGTCATAGGAAAAGAGCAACCACCTTTCAACCAATGTTTTTTATAGGCAGGCAAACAAGTTTTATTAAGCAATGTAGTTCGTATTTACTATTTAAAGGCATACGTGAACATAAAGAGGAAATCCATCACACACACCTGATTCAACAGGACATTCAACTCGATTTTCTCACCAAAAAGAGAAACACTGTGTTTTACAGCCCTGGTTTTATCTTGTACAAACATTGTTACAGTAATAAAGAATAAGGAAATAATATATAAAAAAATAAGGGAAGTTACGAATCCATAAAGCAAAAATGAAACTCATTTTTGTCTTTGATATGTTGTCCAATGTTCCTACTTATATTTCATTGTTGGATTAATACACAACAATCCAACCTATAAGACAATTTACACAATTCTACAATTATTATTTACCACCATATACTAATACAAAGATTTAAAAATCTTGACATTCTGTGAAGCTGTACTTAGGGAAAGCTTTGAGCTAAATGCTAATGTGAGCTAACATGCTCACAATGACAACAACATGTTGATGTTTAGCAGGTATAATGTTAAAGCTGGTGGGAATGTCATTAGTTTTACTGGTATTTGGTCATAAGCCAAAGTACTGGACACATACAGTTTTGTTTAGCATTCACATGAGGGGGACATTAATGTATGTTCTACTTTTTATGGCAATACATCACCAAGCTGTTGACATATTTCACAGAGAACCACAGCGTCAACCTGATGATGGCACTAGATGAAAAGTGAGAGGATCAAAGTTCCCAAAGTCAGTAGGCTTCATCCTCTGGGCACCATGAATGTATGTGAAAAACGTCATCATAAGCAATCCACCAATTGTTGGAAGAACTTCAGCCTGAGCTAAAGTGGTGGACTGGCCATCTCTAGAGGCACTGCTAAATATTAGTGTGGCTAAAAGTTAAAAAAGATTTTATGTGTATAATGTTGTAATTTCACTTCTGATAACTATGAGATATTTGCCAAAAAAGGTGGCCACCTGATACGCAGGTTTTTTTCTTAAAGAATATGTGAATCTTCAGCTGCGTCATTTCACCATTAAAAGGATAACCAGTATTATAGTTTTGCTATCGTTTGAAAACAAAATGTGCAAAATGTTTGATGAACAGTACTGGAGCAGATGCCAGTTTCACATGTAAGGTCATTATGGTGGATATTTTATTATCTGCTCATTTGCAAGTTCCCAAAAACCCTCTACTTGTATAGCTTAAGCAAACACATCCTGAAGTTAGATGTAAACAACCTTTGTGTACGCTTTACGATAGTTAACCAGGTGTATGCTTCTCATGCAAAATGATTACTGAATAATATGTCACTATCATATTACACTTTATGGGTGCTTCATCAAAGTGTCTAATGGCTGCTGGCTATATAAGTTGCCATGTTCAGCATCTGAAGCAGGTTGGAAAGTGAACGAATTCATCATGTGGGCTGTCTTGGTTCTTTGCAGCGTGATCGCCACATATGGAGTGCAAGGTATTGTCCACTATTTTCTCATTGTAATGTTTGTCTCTTTGGTTTTGGATAATGTTTTCTCTCCATTCATAAAATCAGTGTTGCATTTGTATTTTTAGGGTACTAATGGGCAACATTAGATTGAGCATGGGTTGGAGTGATTCGGTATCTATGTGTTTTTACATGTAGCCGTTGTAACAGTGGCTGTTGTTACTCGTGCACTCACTGGTGGCTTATGTACTCTGACCTTTTGTCCTGTTTGTTTGTTTTTCTCATAATCTATCAGGTGCTGATCGCTACCCAACAACTGGGGCAATGAATACAGCAACACCAGATTCTCCAGGTACAACAACTATCACTAAAATAATAGGAATAATGTAACTATAGTTTAGTTTGAATTGTTCTACATACATCCAAAATATTGGTTGGCGGTCTCTATATGAATCAGCTGATTGATGTGTTGTTGCTTTCAGATGGTTTGAGCATTTTCAGCTAAATCACAGCCACATGTGGACAGGAAAAGTGGAAAACTCTGACTATCAGGATAAGTGACACGTGTCTTTTATCCGAGTCACAGAATGTGTTTAAGCATTATATTTCTCTCTTTCTACTTTTTTTTTTTAAATCCCTCAATTTCAGATGCAACATACGCAGATGGTGCAACGGACTCTGCTTTAGCTTATTTATCTATCTATATCAATCAAACACAATACAATATTTCCACTGGTTACATGTTTACAGAGAAGCTGAACTATTTTTGGATGGTTGTGCTTCAATTCCATATCTTTAATAACCAAACCACATCAGCACTGAAATGACTTGTGATTATGACTATGATTTATATGCATTTTACACAATGTCCCCATTTTAATTTCTAGGGTCTTAATAGCATTAAGCATCAAAAAAGTCTCATTACAACCATATAGAGATGGATGCAAACTGTGGGAATTGTTTTGTATGTTCTTTCTGCAGCTGGAGGTTCCTGCAGATACAACTGTGGCTACCAAGCTGGAAATTGCTCTTGCTCTCCAAGCTGTGGATACAGAGGGAACTGTTGTCCAGACTATAAAGGTAAGCAGTGGTGGAAAGTAACTAAGTACATTTACTAAGTTCTGTACTTAAGTACAATGTTGAGGGGCTTGTACTTTCCTCAGTATTTCCATTCTATGATACTTTACTTCTCCTCCACTACAGTTCAGAGGGAAATACTTTTTACTCCACTAAAAAAATTACTACATTTGTTTGATAACTTTAGTTACTTTTCAGATTAAACAGATAAAACAACATATGATAATCTTATAAAATACAATGCACCATTGAAGATTAAATGAGTGGTTCGCAACATTATTGGCTATTTATAACTGTTTATATAAAGAGGTATAGAATAACAGAGAGGTAAAATTATTCAGTAATTCACAAAAGCACAAAGATCATAATATGAAAACAAATCTGTGTAGCAGATTTCCATTTTTTTTCTTCTTTCCTGCCCCATTAATCATCTCACGACCCCTCAAATTTATAGTGTGACCCTTTGGAGGGGGCTCGACCCCTAGGTTGGGAACCACTGGATAAATTATGCTGCTGTATATTATGTATTATTATCCTTGTAACAGAGTATTTGTACATTGTTTTATTGTTAAAGATATATAAGTTAAATATCTGAATACTTCTTCCACCACTGGGGGGGTAAGACCAGGCTGTAGCAGTAAAATAGGTGGATGGTTAAAATAGTGAGTTGGACTCAAAAATCAACCAATCTGATCTCTCTGTCATACAGATTACTGCGTCTCCACGTCTGCACCAGTAAAAGGTAATTCAATCTCTCCAAGTGAAAGTTCCATAAAAGAAACAAGTACATTTGTCTTTAATCTAATCTTGCTATAACGCAAATATCGTCTCCCAGCTCAGCCCTCTTGCCTTTACAACTGTGGTTTGCACCTGGGAAGCTGTTCCTGCTCAAGCTCTTGTCAATACTATGGCAACTGCTGCCATGACTACCAATGTAAGTGTCCAGCAGATCTCATGCTTCAACAGCCTCATTATCTCACCATTATTAAACCCTCATGTTTACTAGAAGCGGTGAAGAGAAGCAGAAAAGGAGTGCAAACCATAAAATGATTTTCTGTTGTTCTTATCTTTCTTTCAGATTACTGCCTAACTACGACTTCAAACCCACAAACAGCAGCAGTCGTGACTGGTATTTAAATATATTAAAATATCTGTATGACTAAACATTGTTAAGGCTTAAAAACGTTAATTTATCCCTACAGTGAACTGTAAATACTTTGGTAAGACTCTATATTCCTGCTTTTCCCAGCTCAGCCCTCGTGTCGTTACAACTGTGGTCAGTACTTGGGAAGCTGCTCCTGCTCAAGCTCTTGTCAATACTATGGCAGCTGTTGCTATGACTACAACTGTAAGTGCCAAGTCTAACAAATCAACAGTCTTAACAGGTTCTGCTTCACTCTCTTGCTGAAAGAATCAGTCTGTCAAATTCTTCAGTGCTTATATGGACATGGTGGGATAATATATTTGGTTCACAGTTGCAGAATAAACAGTAGGTGTATCAGGATGTGTGTTTTACACAGTATGATGAGGTGTAAAAGGCTGTGATCATTTTATTCTCCTCTCTTTGTCATGTAGATTACTG
>JAVQJF010019114.1:0-25617 GCA_036023855.1 Gadopsis marmoratus | reverse complement strand
CCTGACTTCTGTGCAACACAGACTGGATTTCTCTCACTGACCAAAAAAAAAAAACTGAAAAAAGCAATTGAACTATAAACTAAATAGCAATAGTACTTGTTACTTTTTTGTATAAAGTTCATTTAATATTAGTTTTTGAAATACTGAAAAAACATGCTCATTTTCAAAATTGTTTTTGGGACTGTAAATGGCCTTATAATATTGGGGTTTTTACTATTCCTGCTCCACATTTTCATAACATCTACTCTCATCAAAACCATAGAATCTACTGTGTTTTATAAAGAAATAACATTAATATTGAGTTCAGCTTATTGCTCCGGCCCACAACAACAGTTTCAGTTTCTCATGTGGCCCCTTGGGAAAATGAATTGCCCACCCCTGCTTTATGGCATTGGACACAAATATTTTTCATCTAAATTTGAACAACAGATGACCCCAACTTGTGTTCTCAGAATAGAGCGTCAGTCTCCGCCGGCTCCTGATGGAGGGCATGTGAAGTATGTAGGATGACCTGGTCATAGCTGTAGCAGGATTCACCACACATGGATTACTCTTCGTGTTACAGAAGGTATTTTATCCCTCATATCCATCCACTGAGAGGAAACTGCCATTAGGGCCAAATTAGACACCAAAATGCCCTTTATGGATAGATTGGACATGACTGTCGTACTCAACAACCCAAGCCCCACCCTCTCCACCATCCTTAACCCTTTATTCCCCACCAGCTCATTGGACTCCAATGCCATTAAAACAACCAATACGTCCCAATAACTAAGATTATGAGACACTTACTTACATTGGGGAGAGGGGAACATTATAAAAGGCTGGGCAAAGAGTTAAACTGGTTAGTGGATGATGAAAGGGTCATAATGACCTGCTTCATCCTGCCCACAAGATCCCTAAATGGCACTTAATGGGTGTCAGCAGAGAGGCAAAAACCAGTTTCAGCATGCTTTCTTATCCTCTTTATATTGTTATGATCTTCAGGATCACGATGATGTAAGCTAATGGTGATTTCAATACGCAGCAATGAGGATTATTTGTGTTGATGTGACAGGAGTTGCGCACAGGATATATAGCGTAGTACCTACTGTATCTGGCCCTCTTTCAGTGAATGTTTCATTTGTTTGGCAAACTATTAGCTCCCTGTTGGCCTGGAAACTGCATATCTGGAAGAAAATCAAAGCAGTGTGACCCTGGTGTCTGCTGTCTCTTGCTTTGTATGTGCATGAGAGAGAGAGAGAAAGAGAGAGGGAGGTTACGATACTACAGTCCTACTTTTGTGTGCCAAGGGGAGAAGCCGAGGCAGTGCCTGTCCTCTGATGAGGACATGTGTTGTCTTTCATATTTCACACCCTGCACCCATGCGCTCCAGCCTTGTTCAAAGGAGAGCACTCGCATTCCAGATTGGATGTACTATTCCTTTTGATAATGATAATGTTGTTGTGGTAGGTTAGGACAGCGGGGAGTGGGTTGGGTATCAAGAACCTGTTCTGAATTGCATTGAATTTCCACATTTTTAAGAAACAAAGATGTGCCAAGAAAAAAGCCTTTTGGTTGCACTCATCCATTCCTGACAGCAAAGTTTGAATTTATCTATCCTGTATTTCTGTTTACATTGCCACTACCAAAAGGTTCTCCAGCATAAACGACTGGATAGGTTGCCAATGACTCGGAAAACGACACATACTGCATATGTGCATACTGATAATAATGCATAATGCATACTGGACCTTGGTCATGATGGTAACAATGACAATCACGTGGTTGTGTCACGTTGGGAAACAGTCGCAGTTTGGTTTGGTTTAGGCGCCAAAAGTACTAGGTTTAGGAAAAGATCATGATCTTTGGGTTAAAATAAGTATGTTAGTAAAGGTTGACTTTTGGTTTCACACAGGACATGAACAGCAGACTCCTGTGTCATTTGACCCATCCACTCTAACCTACTCCCTAAGCGGACTTTGTCAGTCTGTTTTACATACAATGCACATGTGTATACTGTTTACAATACAGCAGTGATGAACATTTAAACACTGTGACAAATCATTTCATCTAACTGCAGAAGTCTGTGTGAAATGACAATTCATTTTCTGCATCATGGTTTGTAAATGCAGCACTTCCGATGGGCTAATTCTAGCACTTTATTGTTCCAAACAGAAAACGTTTAGATTGTTTTATTTTATATAAAATAATAATTTATTAAATATAATATTTATTTTATGACTCCCCCATCCCAACACCTCTTTTCGATAAACAAAGATCTCCAGCCTTTATATCTGTGTCTCTTTGTCTTGTTTTGAAAAGACATAAACACCCTCATAAAAGTTCAGGCTCTGATGTGGATTTACTTGAAGCAAATTACAGGGACAGACAGGTTCCTAATGCTGTTAAGCAAATTAGATCAGCGATGTGAGGCTGCATTTGTCCACATCAGGACAGAGAACGGCAAGATGTGGAGGGGTGGGGGGTGAGAGATGGACAGTGCTGTTTGTGGAGTGATATTTGGAATATTTGGACTGTCTCTCTCTTTACGCCACTCATTCTCTCCTTTGTCTCTTACTACAATCTTTGTCCCTTCTTTGGTCTCGAACTCCATCCGCAGGAGACCTGCTTTGTGTGGAATGCATCATCTGCCAGCGCCTGTTTCATATCAGGCCTGGACTGATCTATCAATGACACAGCTGCCTTTGCCTTTGCCCACTGTATCGTTAAATTGCACTTTAATTAAATTAGGCCTGCTAATTATGAGGGCTTAAATCAATCACCAGGTCAATAACAAAGGCCCAAAGCGGACGAAGAGGCCCAAGAATTTTTCCAAACCTCATCAATAACAGCCGCAACCGGAGCAGACCGCTCCTGTACCAGAGAGCCGGAGGTTCAAATGGGTAGGAATTACTGTGAATTGAGTTATCGCCACCGGCTTTGTTTCAAAGACTTTGAATGTGCGTAGCATTTTTGCATTAGAATAGAACTTCAAAGGGGTGTTTAAAGCAGATTTAGAGTTTCTGGTGCATAAAAGAAATTGTTCCAAAGGGATATTATGACTTTCCAGACACCTGGCTTATAGTAGGTGAAGGCAGGTGATTCTGAACAGATAATCCTGGGGGTTGATTGCGCAGCCCCACTAAGCGGACTGTCCCAACTGAATCAGGGGTCTTTACCCATGCATTAAAAAGAGCTCTGTGGTGCTTTTCACAGATTAATCATCATTTTAAGCTTATTGAGTGGGAGGACAGTCTGCTTTCCACTGCTCAGAACGTTTGATCCATCTCTCAAACTGTGAAGGTCAGTGAGTGAATGTTACCCCCGTTGAAATAATTGAGGGTGTTTGAATTTCAATGAGAGCACCCGTGGTTCAGATCTGTATTGTAATTAAATACATTTTCTTTTTCAATATTATTTTTAGTAGCCGCTCCTGCAATTATGCAAGTCAGGATCACACTGACTTATTGAGCAGCACGGTGGCTGCCAATAAACTACACTTGCTGCACTGCCAAATTGTCTTCCGAACTATTGAATACAACAGATCCCGTGATGCAAATGTTGTATCAGCAAGTTATAATGGCAGCATTGGGAGAGAAAATGTGGCGAGCAGCTATTCACACAAGAATCCCATTCATCTTCTATAGGATGTTTTAACACGCCGTGACCTCAGACTCTAAATGCACTCAACATGAAGAAGGAAGAAATGAAGAAAAGGGAATGAGGCTGAATGATGTTGAACTATGAATAATTAAGAGGAAAGTAAAGCTTTGGTACACATTGCGGCTTGTTATTACAGGGGGTGAGCGGTCTATCCCACAGATCAGCCATCGTTTGCTGGCTTATTATGGGGTGGGGTGGTGAGCAGGGGCTCATCCGTAGCGTCATGGGAGCAGTGGGGGAGCAAGGTAGGGGGGGTGTTTTCCATTTCATTTTAATTGGAAGCTGGAATTCTTGGATAAGGGGGAGACAGAAAGCCATTTGGCAGAGTCCTCGCTCTCAGCCAGGGCTAAATGAAGAGGGCCGTGTGGAGATGAGGGGTCTGTGGAGGGCCAGTAATGAAGAGAGGTCCCAACAGACTCCGGCACAGTCACAGCAATCTAGTGGACCCTGGAAGGTGGGGAGGGGTGTGGGTGTGGGTGTGGGTGTGTGGCAGGGGTGCATGCTTTAATGGAGACAAAAGAGGAAGCAAAGGGCGGTAAGAGGAGGGACGGGCAGATAATGGGATGTAGGGGGCTCTGTCTGAGTTAAACAAAGTGGAACATCCTCATAATTATTTTAATATAAAAAGTCATTTTTTGTTTGCACACGCCCTGGCTCTGAGTGCAAGGAGTGCAAGATCAGACAAGATATCGATTGATCAAAGGACTGTGCTAGTTAGAGATGAAGATAATTGACTTGCTAAATACAACAAGTGATTGCAATCACTGATGAGATAAGAGCATTGGGAAATCATCCAGTGTCACAAGAAACAAGAGAGATCGGAGTATGGATAGTCAATTTGCAGCATGTAAACATCGCTGGTAAGTACACGCAGGGAGCCAATAGGCATACTTACATATCAAGGTATCTGTCATATTTCAATCATATAACACCATCGGCAGGAGTCTCACCTTCCAACCCGACAGACACACACAAACCCCAACAAGCAAACAAACTCATTTTTCTTTGCTCCACCGCTTTCTAAACAGAAAAGGCTGTCAGCGTGGCTCTGGTTGAAATCGCAAATGCATGTGGGAATACCAGAGTATGTTGCGATGGAGCACAGCGGGGGTGCTATTGTACACAACCGCTCCCATGGCCTGTACGGTATGTATGGTATCTAAAGCAAATTTAGAGTCTTCGCAACTTCATCTTCATACTGTGCTGAAGTGAATGAACACCAGTGGACGGATGTTTGAACCCCCCATCATGCAGCCGTGCTTTTGTTGTGATTTTTGAAAAGTGATTTACACCTTTACTTAGAGCAATCTCTTTTCCAAGGTGACATACAATAAATAACAAGGCAGACAATGTGCGGACAATTTGACAGAACATTTGAAAGCTGATGAACACTCGGTGGTATTGCAGGGATCGGTAATGAAGGTTTTACTGGGTAACTTCCTTATCATGATGTGGCAGCATGACCTTTACAACTATTATGCTACCACATACAGTTTTCTCTGTATATATCCTTTATGAGTTGCTGTAGGCCTTTCTCTATCAACTGTTGATATAAAACTGGATTGGAATGGTGCACAATCAAGAACAGAGGCAGAATGAATCCAAATAATCCCTCTTGTGCTTCAGCACAAAGTGGCTGGCTACCATGGCTACATATGGGAGGAACAGAAATGGACCGATTGGCCCACTACCATCTCTCTCCTCATCACCCTCTCTCTTTAGAGGCTTTCTATTCCTCCATCTCCTTGGCTCTGAAAGAAACCACCTCATTACTCTCCGTTGGTGTCCAACTGTGACCGCTTTTGTTCTCCGGCCGATGCAAATCACACGGGTCTCTTTGGCCCAAGATGGCGAAGCAGCCCCGTGTCTTGTTTCTCGGTGGTCCCAAGATGAGGATGTTTACGGGGGCCTTATGTCGACCGGGGGCCTTATTACATTCCTTCGGCAACTTAAAAGCATTGCCCCCCTAATGGGATCTATAAAACTGTGAGAAAAGCCTATTGTGACAATGGACCTCATTGTGTCAGAGTGGACTCATTTGGCAGTCTGTGTAGAGTGGAAATGTGTGGCATACTAAAAAAAAAGTAAGAGAAAGAGAAATGGAGGATGAGAAAGTGGAAAAGAATCAAATAAATATGAGTGAATGGCTTTGCACTGTTGGAAATCTGGCACTGTTAATAACTAAAGTCTATCTAGTGCATCACTGTCAGGCATATTAGCATTTTAGCTGTGGCTGCTGTATCTTCTCTCTTGTCCTTTGAGTTGGAGTCAGATTTTGGTGTTGATGTTTTTTCAATAATAATAATAATAACTTTATTTATATAGCACCTTTAAAAACAGAGTTTACAAAGTGCTTGGACAGACAAGCAGAGACAGGATACTCAGAAAGCAATAAGACAGAAGGCATTGAAAGATAAAGCAGCAAAAGCAATATAAAAGATTAATAAAAATAATAAATAAATAAAAGCGATAAAATTACAATTTAAAGACAATATAAAAAACGATATAAAGACGATGACCATTTAAGGAAGACAAATCTTTGTCCTGGCTGCCAACCACAGTGGGCTTTGGTGTAATTAACTTCACAACAGCAAAATTCAACACCAAGCTGAATATTGGCCATGATCCTAATACAAAAGAATCAGGACTTCCACCCAAAGCCTAGACACTGCCCCATCTGAGAAAAGTAAACTGATTCAACTGAAAATGTAGGAAGACGAGCCGACAAAATCATTTCACCTTAATAAACAGTGTTAATAGTGTGCATCTTCCTCGCCCGGCTTTGTTCTCTGCTGCCCACACTGATTTGGCTCCATGCTGGTGGCCCCTCTTTATTCCCTGAAGTCATTATTGTCTCCGGCTAAGGTGCCCCTGCTCCCTGTGATTTGCGGGTAATGAGCTGGCACCCCCCTGCCCGTGTTCAATTATTCTCATTGAGAAAGTGATTTCTCACTCCACGGAGCAAATCGGAGAAGGTGAAAGCATGAACTCTAATCAAGAATTAACATGTTCACAACCAGCAGTGCAGAGGGAATGCCACCCTGATACTGTAAAGGAGAGCAGAGGGACAGACGAGGGATATTCACTGAGGTAAACAGACATTTCAACTGTCCCTGAAAACCCCTGTTTAGTACATGAACTCATTTAGTGTTTTGAAGTGAGATTGGAAAAAAGGGAATTCAACAGAACCTGTCAAAAAAGGTGATGTGTTTACAGCTAAAGCACAGACAGCCTTGCTGAAGGGCTGTTTGCGGTGATGGGGTGAATGTGCAAGAGAGGGCGACATGAGCAGTATTTAACCATGGAGAGAGGGAGGCCAAAGAACAGAGATGAGGAGAGATGAAGAGCGGCTTCGGCATGACAAGGAAGGACACTGACAAGTGCCTTTAAGTTTGAAACCAATCATGTCACAAATAAATCAGGGTGATATCACTCGCTAAGCCCCACCCGCCAGACCCACAACTTCCATCGGCAGCAGAAGGAGTTGGTTCCCCTGCCTCAAAAGGCTCGCTCTCCATGGCGTGAGCCTTACCGAGACCGTGATCTCTCAAGCCACAACTTGTCTTCTCAAAGACGCCCTTCCAGTGCTTCGCAAGCGCAGAGCAGAGCGAGCTGCAACGCCGTCCAGCAGCGGGATGAAGGTGCCCACACGCGCACCTGTTCCCCCCTCAAACGTCATTCCCCACTGTTTGTCATCATGCCTCTTTGCCACTCGTCGTTGCAAGTGTGATGGCATGGAACAGAATGATCCCGAAGCTCCGTGTGGAGCGTGTTGACGTGTTGTTTTGTACTATACGCCGCTGTAGGCAAAGGAGGTGTTGGAAATTTCTCCCGAGTTGAAGGATTTTCGGCAGGACTTTCCGCCACTGAATCAGGCTTTCACCATCTGAAGGGAGGGTGCACGTGCATCTGCATTTGAACAACAGCCAATAGGAACGCACCCTCTCTCTGAAATGACCTGTGATCGGCCAAAATCTCCCGTCATGGGCTACATTTTCTAAACCCTGAGAGCCAAGAGGAGGTGCAGAAATAGATGCTTTCAATCAGAACACTTGAATTGCAATATGCTGAACATTTATTTTTTTTCCCAATGACAGCAATAAAATACTACTTATCCCACCTTTAACTACTTACTATTATGATGAGGAAGTATTAACTGTAGACTTGCATTAAAGTTATACTTCATTAATTCCAATGCCACATCTCGATCACATTCCTCACTTTTATCAGCTTTGTTGTTTACTTTTATTTCCCAGATGCTGTGTCAGAGACTTTTCCAATCTGACAACAATGGCATTTTTTTAATTCTTAGGGGAAGTTTTTGCACGTAAGTAGTCAAAATTGAAAGACGGCACAAAAAGCTCTCGGGAACTTAAAAAAAATAACAAACAAAAAAAAAAACATCGCTATAATCCCTCTGAAGCCAAATCAGTCAAACTCTAATCTGAACTGTCTAGTCACACACACACACATCTGCACAGAGCCTGCAGAGCAAGACAGGTTGAATATTTGCAGGCGACAGTATACAGCAGATAGAGAGGAATGTTGGAAACTTCCAAAAAATGTCGACCGCCTCATCTTCTGTTCAGACGAGATAAGAGGAGGCACATGATTTCCACAGTTCTCAATAAAGTAAGAAAGGTAAGAAGATGAAAAAGAGCAAGAAACAAGAGATATCTTGTTTAAAGGGGAAAGAAAAGGGAAACTTGCCACGAAACTTTGCCATGGAACAACAGAGAATGACAGCTTTTTTTGTTCTTCTTCTTTCCAAAGAGGCTGATTCCCAGTTCTGAGCAGTGCAACATTTTGAGCTTTGTCTCTCTTTCACATGCTGTCCTTGGGAACTACATTTGTCTGCCGTGTTATGTGCTTGGGATTAAGTTGTGAAAGTTGTTCTGAATCATTCCCATTCTCCGTCTGTCCCTGTGTGTCTGTGTTGTGTGTGTGTGTGTGTGAAGGTGAGAGGGGTTAGCATCCTGAATGCTAATACACGCACAGAGACGAGTGAGGAGAGCTTATGTGCAGAAAAGCTGGTGGACGATTAGCTGTCCTGGTGTCAATATAAATCACACACTCACATGCACACACACACACACACACACACACACACATGTTAAGACTCGTGGTGATTGTCACTGCTGTTCAAAGATGTTAAGTTAATAACAAGACGTTAAATAGTATTATTTTATAATTGCTCATTTACAATCTATTTTCCCTGCTGTGGAATGAATCAACCAACAGTGTGTGTTACCTGCTCTCATCCTCTGAAAACACACGCGCACACTTATTTAATGACAGAGTTATACTCAATCTGTAATGTATTTTGTTGCTGCAGGCTGTGTGCAAGATTATACACACAGCTGGTGGCGGAAACCATTTGAAGTGAAACTATATAATGTAATTATATAATGATTCCATATAGAGGCCTCAAGTAGAATTACCAAAATGTACTGAAGTAAGAGTATCGATTGTAGAAAAATGGCAATGGCAGTAGTGGAAATACTCGAGTACAGTACAAATACTTCAGCTTAAGTGCAGTACTTGAGTACATGCACTTAGTTAGATTTGACCAATGGACAAACAGCTTGAAAAATAGACAACAGTACTAAGGGAGGGATGAGGCCAACTAGACTAAACAATGCTAAAGCTTACAGCCCAAGCCCACTTAGAGGTGAAAAGAGGAGCTGACCAGTACTAAATGAGGCTTAAAAAGCAGTGCAGGCCTTGAGAGACATAAACCTGCTCCGGTCTGTCAGGGGTCATGACGTTCCAGCAGGCGTTCATCGGTGATGACTAATTAAGAGAGGAGAGGCCATTGTGACACTCGGGGCTACATTGTTCTCACTCAGGTCCTAGGCTGGACTGGAGAGTCTCCGGGGTGCTGCCATTTACACAGCTCACACTCAGGCGAGGGAAAAAAGGGTAGACCATGTAAAGAATGTGCAGCTTGTTTAATTTATGAACAATTTCAGTCTTTTCTTAAGGTAATTCTTTCATAAAGGTGAGATAATTCCACTAACTGAACCAATTAACTCAAAAAAGCCACGGTCTCAAAGAAAGTCACAATATGTCAGATTTCATTCTTATAAGTGTTATGTACAATTATAAAAGGGACACTTGACTTGAGAGATTTGCGTTAGAAATTGTGAAATTAAATCAAACCCATGAGAGATTTCTTTGCTCATTTTTGACAAAAATAAACACACCAGGTACTAGATTAAAATGAATTGTTATAGTCAACATTTTTTTGCCGTGTAAAAACAGAGCGCAGGAAAGAGAAACAGAGGGAAGACGGATCCTGGGTGGGCAGTTCCTCTCAGGGAGTACCAGAGCTGTTTGGTCCAAAAACACCTAATGTTGATTACACAGCAGCACCTACTGGTCAGGCCCACCTGGCAGAACTTAGAAAAGACATGGCGAGTATTTCTTGCATGTATGCAGTGTATGCATGGCTGACCTTCCTCCGTGTGTTTCAGGATAAGTGCAAGGTTCTCTCTGCAGACATAGGACACCGCAGCAGCACTGTTCTGGAACGCGGGTTGCACTGTGCACTCTCCTGTACACAACAAAAACCCCAACCTGCTCTTTATGAAACATTGGCCCAGATTTATCTAAGCCTGCATCCAGAAGAGGGAGACGGAAACGGTGGATGGGTGAGGTTGGAGAGGAGAGCTCACCTGTATCAGTCATTCAGGGAGACATGTGCTGGTAGAAAGAGAGAGACTTCGTCATGCAGGCAGGGTTTGGGGGTTATTGCCGTGTTTTCTCTCGCCCAATGTCAGCTGGGATTGGCCCCCCCCCCTCCCCGCACGACCCTTTCGGATAAGCGGTATTGAGAATGAATGAATGCTGTGTTTTCTCTCCATACTGAAATGCTCTAACATTGCCCGCAGCTCGCCTCGGGGTCTGCAGACTGTGTGGGCTTTACCAACATGCTAGTCAGGAAAGTAGACTAAGTTCACTCACCAGCAACATTTAATGCTAACTTTTGTGCAGAACTGACTTGCCCAAGGTTTTTCCAAAGTGTCCTCATTTTTGTATATTTTAGATCCTCCACTTTAGAACGTATTCTGATTCTGAGATGTTTGCACACTGTTTCATTGTACTGTTTGTCGAAATAGTTAGGCAGTATAGACACAATACAGCTAATCCCTGTAAACAGATATCTGCATATGAAAGCATATATCTGAAGCATTTTTTGTTTCCGTTTGTAGTCCGAGTAGCATTGATCTTTGTATTAATCTAATCATCTAATAGTTAATAATAATCTTTAAGGCAAGTCACATTTCTTCAAAGGATTTGCAAATGTTGTACTTTGGGGACAATATTTAATTCATATCCATATATTCACTCACTGGGCTTTATTTTGTATCTGTGCAAAGGTAAAGCTGCACTTATACAAAGACCAGTAAAACAACAAAATAACTGTTGGCTTCTGACTGCAGTGAGAGAGGCAGATAAAAAGGGGGACAAACTAACATTTTGTTGACGAATCGGTTCGCAGTGTTTCTTTGGTAAGGAATTGATTTGATTTGAGAATATAAAAGGAAAGAAGCGTGTTCGCTCTGCTCCTTGCTCGCTTCTTCCAGCTTCAAGTTGAACGGACTCATCTCCCTTCAACACTTTCGCTCAGTGATTTAGCTCGGCCCCTCGCCACTTTGGTTTCCTTTAAAACCCGCCAGACAAGGTGTCTCATTTAGACAACAAAGCGAGGGGAGGCACTCTGACAGCTGGAGGCTTGATCAAAGACATCTGATCAGAGTTGTTTCCACTCAGACACGTTTTTGACTCTGTTATACAATGCCTTATCTTTCTTTCTGTCTCTCTAAATCTCTCTTTCTTTCAGTTTGCTATGGGCCATGCCTGTTTGAAGCAGCACGTTCAGCAAACAGCAGCATACTGTAAGCCAACAAATACCAAATCCATAAACTAATTCAGACCATTTAAGGATCTATAATATACATTTTAACATTCTATAAATAACACAAGATAATCATACCCAGTACCCTGACCTTTTTGGGTGCACTTCAAACATCTCTGTCTCCCTCCATGTGAGCCATTTTGATTGGGTTAAATCCCTCTCTGATTGACAGCTGGTGTCACTCCTGCCTCTGGTACAGCTCATGATAATGGCCTCCAGTCCCTCATCAAGGCCACAAAATAATACAGTGGAGAGGCACTCATCCAGATCCAAATGTGTGCGTGCGTGCGCACGTGTGTGTGTGTCTGTGTGTTGCTGAGAGTGAAGATCCATTAGCATTCATCAGTGGGATAATAGGCCAGCGTTAATGTCAGCTGTTTATATAAAGAATAACTCATAAAGCCCTGGCGTATATGGGCTGATAGAGCCTGCTTTTCTCCACGCCATATTTGGCAGGGTGTGTGTGCGCGTGTGTGTGTGTGTGTGTGTGTGTGTGTGTGTGTGAAGGCAAGTGTGGAAGGGACTGGGAGGCTGGCGCTCCCTTAGTCTCAGATGGAACCGTTTGTCACTAAAGTGAATTTATTGACCGGTTAGATAAACATAAGATAAGGCAGGCGTCCTTCCCAGATATAATTAAAGGGGCGAGACAGCCTTGTGTTCAGTGTGTGTGTGTGTGTGCTGAACATTTGCACAAAAGAAAAGTAGCCAAAAGCACACAAACATAAATCACTGCATTTTTAAAAAGGCACCAAGCGCATCACCAAATAAATGACATTTTCTTGTTATCAAGATTGATCATAGATTCCAGATTTAAGGGGGAATTAACTTAATCATCCGCAAAACTGCTCTGTTTTGGGAGATAATTGTGTTTGCATCCAACTGTATTCAAGTTGTGTAATCTCAATCTAAAATTCTGACGAAACGATTCCTACATCTGCACTCTGCATCTCCTTTGCAAACCTCACTATTTCCTCTTTGGTATTTTAAGTGTAGGAGTCAATGTGTCTTTACATTTTTTTTTGCTGGGGGTGTGAAGGCCTGCTTAAATTTAAATGTTTAGAGAGAACAAAATGTTGCCGGACACAACCGAGCTGTATGAGCCAGTAGAGGAAAAGATGTGATGGTAGAAGAAGTGCATACAAACATAAGGTACAGTATGATTCAGGGAGGGGTTTATGCATGAAGTGAAGAAAGGATGCTGCAGGAGCATGACACAGATGCCCACACACGTATACATATACAAGAGTGCGTCAGTTGTTTCAGTGAACACACAGAGTGTGATGTCTTTTGTTTAGTTTTCCTTGTTTTTGCCTTTATCTTTACTCATAAAGCAGAACAATACAGGAGATGAATAATCTATGATTAACAAACAACTGGTGATTAGTGTGACTTTCCTAAAACCTCTGTGTCTATGTATGTGTGTGAGTGTGTGAGTGTGTGTGTGTGTGTGTGTGTGTGTGTACACTCATTATCTCCGCCAGCACTTTAACACCCACCACAATTCTTTTTAATTAATCCACGCTGGGTATTTTTATCTTACAATTCAGTGCTGCTGTGCTGCACGCCTATCAAACAGAGAAAGAAGACAACATATCAAACAGTCATGTGCGGGAGGGAAAGGCAGAGATCAGAACTGAGATACCGTGAGTCAAGGGAAGAAATAAGCGGGCGACAAGGTGTCACCTTTAATGAGTGGATTTATGTTTGGCGAATCATCTTTGTCATACGGCCGTCAGATTACAAAGACTCAGGTAGCACCAAGAATTAGCCTCCGCGTGGATGCTTATTCTCACACTGTGGCACTCCTGCTGTTGATGTTGGTAGGACTCCTGCTCTGAAATAATAATCTCAAATGTTATGAGATATCCCTTTATGAATATTAACCTGGAAACCTTGCCGTAATCTTGAATTAGTGAAAGGTATTTTTTTTTTTTACAAATGTACCTCTATGTTGCTCTGTCTGTTTCTTCGCTAAGCCACTTCAATCTTTTCTACTACAGCTAGTTCAACAATCAACAACCACTGCAACAACTCCAACTAACTTTAGGATAGTTGTGTTTAAGGTTGAGGTTGACAAGGCATCATCAAGCAGCATGAGTGGCTCAAAACTGTACTTAGGTACAATATTTTGTTTAGTTTCTTTCCACCGCTGCTAATTTGCATATTAAGATAGAATCACAATGTGGGCAAAATCAAGATAACAACAGTATTTATTAATATGATGTGTAAATGCAAAGGCCCAGATGCCATTATGCAGATCCTGTATCCGGATACAGATCCCATGTTAATATCGTTCATATATGGGGCCCACACAAAAGGTTGGAAAGGTCAAAGTCTGACATCCCTCACAATGGTCCTCAAAGTGTTTTGCTGCATGGCTAGATCCTATTTGATCAATACTGCACTACTGTAGCTTCAGATGCACAAAACACACTCCGCACTAAAATAGCTTCTTGTTCATTGGATTGCCCTGTCCTGACAGACTGTCTAGCCACAGACAAATGCTGTACGAGAACACTTAAGGATTAAAACATTTCCTGGCCTCCGTAACAAAAGCAAAAACAAAACGTTGGCCAGGCTGATTTTCAATCAGACTAGAAAGAGGAAGGCAGACAGACCACCCAGAAACCCACAGCAGAAATTCAGGTGAGAGTCCTGGCAAGCAGCATGGAATACCGCACAGGAACGTTTTTTGTGAATTACGCCAACAGCAACATGTTTGGCAGCTTGAATGTCAATCAACTCTTTTTCATGTTGACTCTTTTTAATGATTCCTTCAATAACTGGCATTTGCTTTACTCCTCTTCCCATACCTCACCCTTTTCTTTGCTCTTTGCTATTTATTCTATAGCATGAAGGAGGGATCGATTAAACACCTCCTCCATAGGTCAGAGCAGGCAGCGGTGGTAGTGATGGGCTAAAACTGACAGACAAACTGGGAGAAATCCTCTTCACGGGGAGCTCAGTGTGCCTGACACATCCCAAGGTCATTTCTGTTCTCCCTGCAGAGAGCCTCTGTCACTTTTAATAACTTTTAAAGGGAACATTTTTTTCTCTCTTCTCTGACAGGCTGAGTAGAGGGACCAGTCGCAGAGTGAGACAATCACAAAGTGCCGACAGAGCGAGGAGGTGTGAAGTGAGGAGACAAGCCTGCAATGACTAACAGTGTATGCTGTTACTTTATGAAAAGTATCGCTGCGCAGAGGAGAAATATGACGTCTGATGTTAGTCACTCTTTCCGTTTCAAGTTAGCTTGGGCAGAGAGCACTCAGTGTAGTTGTAATCACTATTATCTGCCACTACTGCTCTTACCATTGATGTGACACTAAGGCAGGGTATGGTGTATTATGACACAATGCAGAATAGTGTGAAACATATGGACGTGGAATTTCTGCAGATAGAGAGAGGTACAAACAAGCCATGCTGAAAAAATCTACTCTATACTACTGCTTTAAGGGGCTCTGAATTAATGTCTCCACCAAATGGCATATGTTACATGTTAATGTCAGTCAGTAGGATATATTATTAGGGCAATAGTACCAAGTGGGTATGAAAACTATACTTGTATGTGGATAATAATGCCTGGCAAAAAAAAAAGTGTGGCATACAATGTGTACTGTCCACAGGGAGAGAGGGTATTCCCTCAGTCAGGGGCCAGGGATTGCTGTGATACTAAAAACTCAATCTGCCTAATTAGGTCAATATCAGCGCAGAGTCTTTGAACTCTTAAAAATGACCATATTTTTTCCACCTCCATACCTGTTCCTGTCGGTCAAGCCATCGGTCCACCATTGGATGGTTGGCGCTGAGGGAAGATCGAGTCATCTCTCTCTGGCACTGAGTGGTCCAGCCACTTGCATCACGAGGAAGACTTCTATAGCCATGGCCTGCTCTACCCTGCAAAGGAGGAGGAATTAACGTCCATGGAAGAACATTACACATAAGCTACTATCAGGAGAGAAGGTTCACGTACACTGATCATACCACTGCTGCCACAAAGAGATGACTAGGTGCATAATTATGAATCTAAAATCCTTCATCAACAAACAAGTTCAAAGACTGATCCATCGTCCATATTTTCGGCCTTTAAACAGTTTTGTGGGTTGGTGCTATGTGTAGCAGTTGGACGACAGACATTTTGTGTTGGAAGTCGGATAGTTTATCTTGGACTTTTGCCAGGGACCAATACTGTGTTGTTCATTCAAGTCTCACTCCATTCCACCCTCAACCTCTTACCCTTCCCCACAGCTAAACCCGAGCCGCTAATAAGAGGCCTCTTATAATAAGACAGCCACAGCTGAGCTCTTCCATTACACAAAAAGCACCTTCTAAAATGCTCCTGCCAAGGTAATGTCAAACACCAGCAGACTTGAGCAGACTTATTACAATGGCCACAAGCACAAAAACATTACATTCCAGACATGCTAGCCTTAGCAGTGAAGGTCAAGGTAGCTGAAGCTATTTGAATAAAAATGAAAGCAAATGAATAAGAAAAATCACAGTGGAGACAATGATTCACCAAGAATGACAAACAGAATGAGAATGATTTACGGTCTGAAGAGTTATGAAATGGCAGCGAGACAGACTAAAAGTTTGTATTTCTTTAATGAGATATCACACAACAAAAGAGCACAAGCCAAACTCCCAAGTGGCTTCTTGCATAATGAGGGGAAGGGTGACAGGCAGCCGAAGAGGTGAACAAAGAAAACAAGCTTTGTTCCATGTGTGAGAAAATAGCAGCAAACTATGCAAGAAAAAAGAGAGCGGGAAAGAGGTGGGGAGAGATCCCTATTCCCTGCATGCTATAATAAGTCATGTGCGTTTTAGTGCAGTTGAATGTGGCGTGACAGGGCCTGAGGAAGCACTGCAGATCGGACCCTGAAACTCAGCCGGACACATGGACTCTACTGAGACAGCCCATGATAGCCACCGTGGCCACCGCCATGCAACACGGCGCGATAATGGACCCCTCTCCACAAACTTTTACGACACATCAGATCGTAAAACGCGGAGAAACCCAGATAGCAGAGGGTTAACAGTAAATCAACAGGCTCATATCCACTGGCTAATCCCTTAAGTTGACTGCTAAGCGTGGAGAACCCTGGGTATGAGGTATTGTAAAGTCATTGGGAGACGTGATGAGTTTACAGTGCTAGCTGATGACTGAAGCCTCCCGTTGGCTTATGTTGTGGAGATTTAGCAGAACTGAGCCATACTCAGCTATAACTGGACTCACAGGGAATTGAACAGAACATGTCTGGCTGTACTGTGTAAAGGAAATTATCCCAGACAATGGGGATACACTAAAATGTATGGCTTGCATCCATGTGTTCTTTTGGCAGTGCTTATCACTGATGTATGGTTCGCTTTGAGAACAACGCTTGTGCCAAGACATAAATATATCAAAGTCAATGTTGACTAATACATCCAACATCTGTTGTTGATTGCATAAAAATAGATTTCATCTTGGACAGAGGGTGAATATATGATAGTTGGACGTAAGAAAACGAGATAGTGGAGATTGTGAGCACTAGAACCCCCTTTTTATTAAAAAATCGAATGGCCCTGTCAAAAACGGGAGAAGCTGAAAATAAATGACAGCCTCCTAGTGTAAGCTCATTACTTTTCAAGCCAGTTGCCAGTGACAGGAAGATGACTTAAATGGATCTAATATAGATAACTGATCACCTGCTACCGATGGGAGACAAGATCAAAATGGGATACTTGAACATTACACTCAGTCTGGCTTTATTTCCAGAATCTACACAAACTATATCAATAATCTAATTAACACTATATCTGTCCAAATCAATCAGATACCAACCAGACATCATTAACGATGTTTAATATTATGCAAAGCCTCAACTGAAGCTGTCATTCAAACAATGAATCACTTTTTACATGGGATCTGTGGTGTAATGTCATGGTTGTTGTCATTATATGATGTGCGACCGTGCAATCAGTGGTTTAGAATTTAACGTTAATTCATGTTACGTCAATTCTATATCCCACAGTGCAAAGTTGTGGATTTAACAGACATCTTAGGGCATTTGCTCAGTCTAACACGGGCCAGAAAAGGAGCCATCCTGACAAAATGAAAGGTCTAATAACCAGTTCACCTCCAACTTTTTTCTCCGCCCTCTGCTGGGGAGTGTGCCATTACGTTGCCGAGGTTCTGACAACTAAAGTGTCTTTAAATAGGATTATCAGGCACAGCTTCCAGGCACACTAATCACGTTGGGGTTTGCTGTGTCACGTTCCAAGCACTCAATCATCTCCCTTTTTTAACCTCCCTGTTTCGTGGGGAACGTATCTCTTTCTCAAGCAGACTTAAAGGTCTGTCAGCACCACGTGGGGGCAGCCATTTTGAGAAGTTAATTGGCTTCCCTTCTCTTTCAGAAGCCACAGGGAGGATGTACCTGAGCTACGCTTTTTTTTAGGATTTATAATCAGAGGCTTAAAGAGCCTCAGAAAAGGTGAATTTGGAACAAAGGCAAAGTGCTTAACAATCTCTGCTCGTCTTTTTCGGAAAGGCAAGAATGGGTGTTATCAGAAGGAACTAGTTTCAGATAAAGACTATCTATGCCACTGCTGGATATCTGCCAGCAGGGCAGCACAGGTTTCATATCTTAGTTATTTCTTTGATTTGGGGTGCAGAGGAGAGAAGGAATGAAAATGAGGGAAGAAAGCAGTAAGGAATATAAAAACAAAGATGTGTGCTCTGAAATCTTCCAACCTCCAGCAGGCTCTCTGACATTATAATTGATGCAGCTCCGGTACATCTGAAGCACTGTGGAGAATAACTTCTGGGTAAGATGCTGTTTGAATCAGTATACACTTATTGACAGTGGTGTTATACAGAATTAATGCAATGTCGATCTTTTTGAAGTCCCATTGAGTTTTAACACCTTTGTAGGTTCACATAAACCTTCATGACATAAATGGTAGATTGTATATTTTGAGGAATTTCTGTTGATAGCAGTTGAAAGTCAAGGTTAACACAAATTTTAAATCGTCACTGATCCACTGACCAGATGTTTAAGTTACCTTTCGATCCAGGCTGCCGGTGTTGGTGCTTGGGTTTGGTTTGTGGTTGTACATTTGGAAGCCCGCAGTTGTGGACCAGCGAGCTGGGTTCTTTCTGGACGGTTCCTCTGGACCAACCGGAGCCTCGCCCAGAGGGAGGTCGGCCAGGGAGGGATCACTGCTGCGACGGACGTGGAGAGGCATGTCTGTGGAAAGGAAAGTGGAGTACAAGGAGGGCGGAATGAAAATGATAAGAAGTGTGGGGGTATTTTTATCACATATATTATTGTTGAATCAAGTACCCCAATAATTGACCTGATCAATGTATGAGACACTAGTAGACTTCACTGAATATTGAATTACTCAATGATAACAGACACACAGACACCTAGAGAGTTGGCAGAGTCAGAAGAATAGTGGGGAAGTAACAGAAGAAGAACACGATGATAAGGGGAGTCACACTATGCAGAGAACACAAAGATAAGGACAGTACAAGTAATTAGAAGTGTTGAAATACATCTTTTTTAGTTTTACAAACTGGAGCTTGGCTCAGAAATAATGGTGTATGAAACAGGGACAGATGTAAAGAGAGTCAAGAGTTAACATCACAGAGAGGAATTTATAGACACAATTGTATACTGATTGATCAGAGATATTATAAAAAAGAAAAGACATAGTAAACAATGGGTTATGGTCAAAAGGAGGTCCCTAACTCAGCCGTGGAAAGGAGGAAACACCAACGTATAAAAGTGTGTGTATGCTTGTACGAGCTCAGTTGCTTTCCGGAAAGGAACTCAGATGGTGCTGTGCTATTGATTGACAGTAAACTCTATTCACTTTGAACTCTTTTGGTCTCAGTTGATTCTTTAACAGTGTTTCAGAATATTATAAGATACAATTAGTTCAAGGCGACGGACATCTGGCCCATCCGGAGGGGTCCCGAGGCACGTCAGAAGGGAAACGCGAGAGTGGTGTAATGAGAAAAAATAGGGGGCATGGAGGAAAAGAGAGTTACATCAAACCGCTTGCTGCTTTAGCCACATATTGAGCAAATCACGTTCCACCTCACTGCTGTCTGGCAGCCATAAGACCCTCTACATTACCTCTTCGACTGCACTACACATAAGCTGAGACATTGTGATTATGTGGTGATTTTGCTGTACATACTGTTGTATCCATAAAAGTCTAATAAGCCCAAAAGGAAACATTGTATAACTCAACTATGAGAGGTTTGGTTTGGCTTGAGTCCTGTTATAGTGAAGAAAATATACTGTAGATATACTTTTAGCTGGAAAATTACCCAGACAGCTATAAAAAAAATGTAAATACAAGATTAAATTATGTATGTGAAAAATTATCCAACCCATTGCTCAGCCTAACCACCCTAAAAATAACAATTACAATCGTAATTGCTGCAAAATTGCTCATACATCATGATCTGACGCTCAAGATAAGGGTCATTCTTGCACACTGCACTAAAAACTGAAGCAGATTCTGGAGTTTCCCAGGATTGGAACTGGGTCTCACAACCAAAATAACACCAGCCACCAACATCTACAAGGGACTACACAGGAAACACTGGTCCATGTTACACCTGCCGCATTGACCAATCTGCAACTAAATCTTGGTGTAAAGTTCACATATTCAATCAGTGCTGCCAAAACAAGTAGGGGGAATGAAGTCAGTCCACAGTTCACACTCCAGTTAAAACATTCAGTGAGAAACCTTGATGATGTCTGTTACGCAGGGAAGGCGGCAAGTTTATCTGTGAGCTGTGGTATGAATCATCTGGATTTTCCCAAAGGGCCATATGGATGCGTTTATGACGGTCTAACAGCCTGCGCGTTACACCCATAATTATGCAAATAGTTGGGTAACCACCTGTCATCCATTGGCTGATCATTGCAGCGAGCATATGCCGGTGCTAAGCTTCCATCTGATACACCAGAGACATGTCTTAGTGGTGGATGCGGCGCATTTTAATCACAGCGTATGCTGTGCTGCAACTTGTGCGAATTTAATATTGTGACAGGACAAGTTTTGAATGTGACTGTAAGTGTTTCTTATGACCGCCTGCAGGGTAGCCACAGAATGAAGACAGTATAATTATGTGACTCAATCACAAAAATAAAGGTGAGATCAAACATAAAGTGTTTGTCAGTGTCTTTATACTCCAAACAGACAAATCACACCCTTGCTTCTTGTCAAACACTAATCTTTACAAGAAGGCATCTCTCTTGACCTCAGTGACTCACAAGTACTTGTATACGCTCACATCAAAAACATACTTTATAACTCCCTTCTTCTTTACTATTTATTTCACTACTACCTACCTACACTCCTGCCATTTTCTTACTAATACTTTGCTTGTAAGGTTTACCTAGGACTTGAAGCTTATTCTACTGTTACACTCGTTGAGAGTCTGTGGTTGCTGGGATTTTTGCAGTTTATTTTTTCTTTATTTGAACTGTGACATAAACTTCACTTATAGCAGTCTACATAGTTTAGGTTCTACAATGTTTTTTCACATTCAATGAAGGTGACAGCATATGATTGTTTTCTACACTTATGTGGCCTATAGGCACAGCAGCCTAGTATCAAGGAAATTCATACTCATTCACATTCATATTGGATGATTAAGTGCCTCACAATTTACATCCAGTGTCAACTTTCAGTGGATATGCAGGAATAAGTGCACTTATGTAGCAGGTTGAAAAGTACATGAGTGAAGATTGGGGTGGTTGATGACATGAACACATTTGACTTTCAAGCAGGAGACCAGGGTTTGTCTGTGTTTTAGTTGCCTTACACTAACTTTACCTTATCCATAACTTAGTTGTCATAGCCAATTTTCCCCTTACCATAACCGTACCGTGACTGCAGAAAGTGAGATTTTAACAGGAGCAAGGAACATATTCTGGAGTTTTTCAAAGTAATTCAATATTGACATTCTTGTCTGGTAATAGCAACAAGTCCTACAAAGGTAACGACAAAATACGTTGTTTGCCCTTGCCGTCTAGAACAACACAGAATGGGCCTATGAGCAGGACAACATCATTTGTCTGTGCCTTCCAAAACCGTTTCCAATCACTGTTGAAAAATCAATCTGTTTTATGATGTGACCACGCTATGGTTAAGGTTTAGACACTAAAACGACTTGGTTAAGTTTAGGGAAAGGTTGTGGTTTGGGTTAAAATAACTACTTTGCTAAGGTTACTACAGTTTTGCCGTCCAAGTTACAATAATAAGAACATGGCAAAAAAAACATTAACTGTCGGTTAGAAATAGGAAAGGAAGAGCCGTCTCTTATGTTAAAGTCAGATATGGACTTTGTCTCACTATAAGTCACCTGACTTCCTCCTTTGCTCCCGTCACAATTACTAGAGGAACACTCTTCTTCGTGGGAGGACAGTCTTGGGGAGCGGGGTTGGAGACAGAGCAGCACTCAGCAACCCACAGAACCTTACGCTGATGTCCTCTGGTCAGTGATGCTGACTTGTTTCATCACCTTCAAACCACACTTCATGTACAGTATGCAAAATATTGCTGGTCATTAAATTTAAGCGGTTAAAAAAACCCATCTTACTGTTGCAAACTTTACGTTTCAGTCTCACTTCCAAAGCTCCCAGAGTGGCTGATGCCAATGCAGAAACATTTGCACCATTATCCTGTTTTAGCCAAACACATCTGTTGTCACAGTATGTCCCACAGCACAGCCCCCTCCTTCCACTACAGAGCTGGGGGAGTCTGGCAGGGAGCCTTTATATGCAAATAACTATATGATGACATGTGGAAACTTCTGGGAACTTTCTCAGCAACCAAAAAGTGGAGTTGGCGACAGGAGTTTCGAACTACTTTTTCTATGTACCTTGAGTTAATAAAACATCTATTTCTCATGAGGGAATCATTGCTGCAAGTCAAGTTCAGGTAGCATGTAACACCAAACTTTCAAAGTAGTTTCCCGAATACTGTTAACAGTCTTCCTGCTTATCAAACCACTCTGCTGACATAGACCATGCCAACAAAACTCACAAGCAGCTTTGAAAATATTCTGTATTGCTCTGTTACAAATGTGTTTCATTTATTTTGGGAGTTGTCTGTAGGCTTCCTCAAAGGATGTTGGGAATTGAGAAAAGAAACCACAGCAAGAAGCCAGACGTCCAGTCACTGTGCATTTACTCTTTAAATTAGGTTGAAGATTCAATAATGACATTTAATAGACTTTGCCCCCTTTCGGTAACGGCCGGTTCACGTCCAGTTCAGGGCTCTAATTACGTTCACCTCAGACAGAGGGGGTAATTAATGTCCAGTTTTATCCTACATGACAGGCTTAGAGATGACACACACACACAAATACAGAAAGACAGGGAGTGACAGAGAGAGCCAAACACAAAGGGAAAAATTCAGACATTAAATGACACAAAGTAAGGGATATAAAAATGCACATGCCCTGGGATTGTATAAATCTAAAGCTTGACATTAAATCCCCATACTGTGTTTCCTACCTCAGAATGATTTCTTTTGAGAATTTTTTAAAAAGCTTTGTTTTTGTGTATCTGTGTGTGTGTGTGTGTGTGTGTGTGCATGTGTGTCTGTGTGTGTACATAGTTACACAGGACACTTGATGCGGATTAAAAGCCTTGGCGTATTTCCCAGTATACCTCAAGGCTCAGCTCTTAGTGTACGTATATCTGGTTCTTTTGAAATCATGACAACATCGTTCTTGCTTTATGCGACGTGATTGTTTCCAGATGCTAACAGACTAAAATGTGCATTGTTAAGGGACTAATCATTTAATCGTATCAACTGAAAACCATGTTTACCCAACATTGTCACAAAATAACTGATTTAGATTAAAATGCTGTAGATAAAAAGAGTTGGGAGAGCCTGCAGCTGAATTAGAGAATTCATACAACAGAAGCAGTGTTGCATCATGTTACATCATATTAAGTAGAATATGCAACTTAACAATACATTTATAAAACACTAGATTAGGCCAATCTCTTTTCTGATTTCATTAGATCATTACAAATCGAAATATTGCTGATCATGCATTCCCTATCAGATTACACAGAATCACACATTTAGACACGCATGAGCGATATATATAGAGAATATACTTTGGGTGAGGGAAAAAGCACATCCTCTGACCCTCTTTGCATGGTGGAGCTATGCTTAGACATCAACTAATAATGTCTGGCTGTTTTACGACGCCATCTAGACATTGAGAAAAATGGCATGTTCCCATTTAGTCTTTAATAAAATGCTGATCCATCATGGATGCAAATCCTTACAGATTAACAGGTGGTAAATAAGAGAGTTGTTAAGGACTGTGTGCTTGGTTGTGTACACACTATTTAGAAGGTCACAATATGAAGAGTCTCTCCCTCCCGGTTTTCCCTGGCCAATTTTCCTTTTAATTTGTGTTGGGATTATCTCGGCCGTCCAAAGGGTTTGGTTGGTCCCACGTTTAATAACCAGCACCACCACTTCAGACCAAGCCAGCAATCGATCCAGGCTGAAGAGGGAGCAAGATCATTGGGAGGGGGGTGGATAATAAAACGAGGCCCTAATCCAGCCCCTGTAGTGAGGGATTAAGGCCAGGGCGCAGAGTCATAGAGATGTACACACATCACAATTCACCATGGGGAGAGGTCAGACTCTCCAGGGGCTATTACCACATATTGCTTCGTCCTTCATTTACCTTTCACACTCACCTTGTTTGGAGGAGAAATATATTAACTTGTATGAATCACCATGGATAAAACCATAGCCATGAACGCATGAAAGTCAATGTTAAAGTAATTTAGTTTAGTATTAGAATAAAGAATCTTAGAAAATCTAAATGTTGAAAGGTGTTAGACCTACAGTGTGGGCACAGCTCCTGATAGCTTTTCATGGCCAGAGGAACCTGCAGCACAGTTTGAAATGGGATGGAATATATTTGTATTAGGGGTGACGGGCCTTGCTTCAATTACAACCGATAGTAAGTGCCCACTGCATTGGCAAAAATCACTGACATAAGCCATCATGAAAATAAAACCATAAATGACTTGTTTACAATGGCAACCAGTTGTATAACAGTCTACTGGAGTCACTATTGTGAAGTTCGGGATGTTCCACTGTTCATCCTAATGGCATCTTGAGTCACAAAATTAGACGACATAGAAAACCATCCGCAAATAATTAAATAAAATATATATAATAATCTCTTGTAATGTTCAAATAATGTAACAGCCTATTATAGGTGTTATAAATATGAAACGAATAATTATTCAGCATTGGCTCTGTTTTGCCAACTATGTTCAGGAAAAAAAGATGATCCTATGACACCAGCGACCGCCCAGTAATTTGTGTGTGTTGGTCCAATTAAGATCAGGAAGGGTTTATGTTGTTGTTAGAGATAACTGTTAATCATGTATTGTCACGTTCACCCATACTTATGCTTGCTTCGTCTATAACCAACAGCCAGAAGGGATGGCTTTATGCGATTGATCAATGTTATGTTTTCGTAGTTTTGTCCACGTTTGCATCTGTACTGCTGTCATTTTGGAGTGACAGAAACTGGTTCTTTCAGCCTTGTACAATACCTTTGAGCGTTTTGTTGTCTTTTCTCCAACTGGTCTTTCTACAGTCTAATCAACTTACAAATGACTCAGGTTGGTGGAAAACTGAGGCATGTCTTGTGCAGTCCAACGTTGCGCAACCAACATTGGTAGGTTATTGTGACAGTAACTATAAAGATCAGCATCACTCAAATTTGTAATGTTGCTTGTTGATTTTTTTCCTAAAGAAAAATACGTGGATGTATATATACGTGGATGTAGTGTTCTTGCTTTCAAGAACACTACGATCATCTGCTGCTGGACTATTGAATGTTCCCAGAAACAGCAGTAAGAAAATCGGGGATTCAGCCTTTATCAATTATGCCCCAAACCTTTGGAACAAACTGCCGATAGATATCAGGGAAGCCAGCTCGCTAAACATATTCAAGACCAAGCTTAAAACTCATTTTTTCAATTTAG
>JAVQJF010019111.1:0-28503 GCA_036023855.1 Gadopsis marmoratus | reverse complement strand
TTTGGCTCATGTGCTTTCTGTACATCCCTGAGCTCATTTGTGTGTATTTGCTTCCAGGGGGCTGTGAAGGTAGATGGAGGAGCAGAAGAGTGGAAGCCGAGCCGGAGCTGTAAAGTAATGGTTCCATCTTTAATGAGCGGCTGGGGACCGCAATATCTGGTGACAGAGGGTCCCTCTGCCGAGTCTCTGTCACAGTGGAAAGCCTTGTCCTAAATCTCACACTTATTGCTACGAGCAGTGCGTCAATATCTCACTCCGGAGACAGAACTTCAGGTTTTTATGGGTGCTCGGGTAATTGAACAGCAGGAAGAAAAAAGGTCTAAGCTACCTATCCGTAAATGAAGTGTATCCAAGCTAAATGACTGGTGAACTGATATTGGTATTCTCTATTTAGCCCCTGTCTGCTGCCTGTCACTCATAATAGTTTGTCAATGAGAATTTTGTGAACCAGCAGCATTCGACACTGGAGCAATGGTATAATCTAAACTACAAGTGTCCTGGTGCAAATAAGCCTGTCAGTTCAGCCACTATATGAACATATGTAACCGAGGACAGGACTGAGGAATGTGGCAGTGCCACTTTATGACCCCTCAAACCTCACTTGTCAGGGAAACTGGCCCACGAGACAGCGTCGATGGGCATGACAAATACGCTATGTCTCCGTAGTTTACAATTACCCAACAAAGAGACTGACTATATATCATTTTCAGCCTCTAAACTGACACAGAAATATCAGCTGACACAGTCTCACTGTTGCTTCGGCCACTGTGAAGACAAACATGACAGCATAAAATCAAACGACTGCAAAGTCAGATTTTTACTTTCACAATCAAAAATAAATGCGGACAGGTGTATAAAGCAGCAAAACGATTCAGACTGTGGCAGAGATAGTACTGGACATCTTGAAATGTTGCACACATTATCAGATTTTTGTCCTAACATTGGTGGAAAAAAGGACGCAGTTATACCTGTAAACGCTAATTTGGAATTATCAGTGTGCATTTTCTCACAGACACTAGCAACAATTCACATACTCCTCATTTTCTCTCTCTTCCTTGTTGCTGCTTTAATATATCATCTTAATCCGAATTTAAGTGCTTCATCATGAATAAATGCAAAGATTACAGAATCTATGCTCTTCTCATCTCAATTAGAAGTCATACATCCCCCAGCGTTATGATACTTGCGATCACTTTAGCATGTCTCATTTATGTTTTGATTAAAAAGGATGCCTCTGTAAGGACTGCAGATGAAATCCAATTAACATTCAGTAAAAAGGCCCAGCAGGGATTCACTCTCTAACCAGGAAATCCTCAACCCCCCCTGTGCAGCCTTGCTGGTGAATCAACTGTGCTTTCAACACACTGTAATTACAGTTTTGTCACCGAACGACAGGCAAATACTAATAGTTTGTTCCTTTAACTATTTGCAAATAACAGTCAAGGACGCACAAACAAACAGAGGTACTAACAGAACTCATTTGCTTGTGCCTTTCTTTTTTTAACTTCCAGGACAGGGGACGTTGTGTGCCGTCACCGTGACAGCCCCATAACAAGCCCAGTGCGCGGCAGAGCCTCGAGGTCCACTCTGCCAAAGCTAACGCGAAAAGCACTAAAGGCGCACGCAAACAGCTCCCTCCTCTGTATGGACAGAGCACAGAGTCGACATGCGACACGTGGCAGGCCCTCACCTCAAGCCGCTCTGTGCTGCTTACTCCCCGCGGTCCGCTGTCAGCCCTCACATACACGCAGCACACAACATATCAGGCACTTTGGGATGTTAAGAATATCCAGTTGAAGTGTTGACCACGAAGTATTGAGGAATCCCTTTGTCGTGGTCAAATTGCTTGTCTGTGCGACCAAGATCCCAAAAACCCACAACGTATCCAAGATACAGTGAGGTCAGTACATAAGAAAGAGGAAGGGCAAGACATCCTCACATTGGAGAAGTTGGAACCAGTGACTGTTTGGCATTTCTGCATGATAAATTACTTAAGCGATCAATCCATCATCAAAATAGTTGTTAACTGATCAATTAATTGGCTAATCATTTTAGCACTACATCTAAGAAAGTAAAATACACTCAAACCTATTTGCTTGACTATGTTTTGCTCTCAGTTAATGACTGTTGCCCTGAGCTGGAACCTAATAATATCATGAAAATGATCAAGGCGAAAAGGCAGTAACATGTCTCCTTTGAAATGCGTGGAAAGCATCTGTCCCTGGCACCTTTGAAACCCAGAGACATCTGTCTGATTACCCTAAGATCAACATATATGTGTACATCTACACATCTCATTCTAACGTTTATCCCTCTGTAAATAGTGGTGTAATTTAATATATATTTATATATACATTTTAATATTTTTAAAGTTAAAATAAAGCATGCGATATCATATTCCCTAATACGCCTCCTGGAGCACTACGAAATCTTTGCCAGCAAACAGAATATATTTTTCTCTTTTTGAAATTATGATTGGTCCTGTGCGGACACAGAACAGATGGTGTTATCTACCGCGTGGGTGGAGGGAGCAACAAGTGTGCAATTAAGGGCCTGAGGAGATGTCTTCAGTTCAAAACAGATAAACTCAGAAAAGTAAACCAATTCAGCCATATACCGCAAAATTGAAAGTTCATACCTGGTGCATTTAAAGTTAGATTTGGGGATGCTAATATATGATGAAATGCTAATAGAACGCTAGAATGCTAATATATGGCAAAATGAAATGAGTGACAACAGTTCATGGAATTTTAAGTGGTAATATGCAATATGTGGACTGAGGTCATCAATATTCTCACTAAATACACTGAGGTTGCAAGGGACACGTAGTCTGGAAGAACTTAGATGCTGGATTTCAAATGAGTAATGATGCAACACAAGTAGTAAGTAGCTAGCTGGTCATTTTTTCCTCTCCCATATACCTTCAAGGGCTTCTTCTATTCAAGTTGCCATGGCGATGCTTACTCTTGTGTGGGAGCAGCAACGGCCTTGTTCCATCTTTCATTGAAGCCGGGTCCGTATCAATCAATTGACTCTCCAAAGATAGATAGGCAATCTAATAACTCTAAGAGCAAAAATAACTTCACTCACTCAATCCTTGACCTTACGGAGCGAGCAGTCAGTTTGGTTAAAAGCTACAGCCATGACATAAAAATTGATGGGTTTTTTTGGGTCAATTGCAGTGTAAACATTTGAACTAAAATGGCCGAAAGCTGTCACTAATAAATAATTGCCGTTGCAGGGTTGTTTATACGCCGCTTCGGCCTCCTCCAGAGCAGCCCGCATTTAAGACTGTTTTTGAATCCAGGCTATTTAGACAGAGTAAAAGACAATGTAAGCAGGTTTTTTCAGAGCAGTGAAGGAACCGCCTTTGGACGAGGAACCATCTCAGCATGTCCACGTGGAGCCGGAGGAGAGACACAATTACCATCAAAGGATGGCGGCTATGACACTGCTGAGGCGCCGCACAGGGCCACAGAGGAAGTGGTGAAACCTTTAGGCCACACCGATGGCACAACATTGATATAACAAAAGGAGCCGTGTTTAGAGAAGGAGAATGACAAGACAAAGATCCTGTCTGCAAAGGAATTTTACGGTTCATTGACGGTTTACTAAACTTAATGTCGGCTGGGAGAAAATATTGATGGCTGCATAACAGAATATTGTCTTTTATCTCAGTGGCTATAATTTGTTCCAATAACGATTATTAGTGGTTAGTAGTTTGGACGCTGCAACAGTTTTTCCTAACCACGGCTTTACAATCGCATTTTGGTTTTATGTGTCTTGCAGAACTACAAACATGAGTGTCAGATTCACTTAAGCTCAGTAAGAAACAGTAACAAGATGCACCTGTGCTGAGGGTCCTGCCAAAAAATAAATCTAAATAAATCCCTTTGAAAACTGCAATACACAGATTAATTAGAACAAATATAACCACCTCCGTAAGCTCTTTGAGGTCTAAAATTACAAAGGTTTCAAAATTAACTTGAGAAAAATACATTGAAGCTAGCCCAAAGTGAAGGAAAACACATAGAAGAAAAATGAACAGGCAAATGGGGAAACAATGTGTACTAATCCTTTCCCTGATATTAATTGATGCTACAATTTAATTGTCAACCATCTCTGCTAGTAGCAGTAGAGTGTAAAATGGTACACCGATGCCCCAGGTGTATGTGCAGCATCCATCTTTTTTTTTTCTTCATAAAATAAGGTTTTCATCATAGAATGGACAAAATATGAATACCAGTAATTAGCAAAAGAGAGCTCATGGCAATGAATCCTATTTTTGTCCAAACAAATGTAAGCCACAGCTCCCAGGGTTTCATCAGACATATCAATATTCAGCTGATAATGCCTTTAATCTGGGGCCAAGAGAACCTTGCATAACTCCTCCAAACACTACAGGGAGTTTCCACTAATGATCAAAAATGATGGAAATATGAAGTAGATGAATTTAAATGGGCCTCCCCATTTATAATACAGCACCCTACATTATCAGAGCTGACCTTCTTGGATGGAAACAAAGAAAAAGTGGAATGACATGGCAATATCGTTCCATCTACAAAAAATATCTAATGATGAACTGTTTGAATCATTTGATTTGTTCCCGGGTCCATCGATAATTCAGTAGACTCAAGAAAACTTGCTGTTACTGTAGTGCTATATGTGTGTGAACGCAACTCAAATGGCAGATCACACTGTACATGTTAAAGGTCAGTCTCCAACTCAAACTTGACACTTCAGCAGTTGACTGCTGATCTTCATTATTCCTGGGTTAGTACAGCTTTTAAAGAGTAGAATTCAAGCATTTGTCAAGCACTTTTAAGGAACCTAAAACAAAAATGTCCATATTCTCAAAGCCTTTATCATCACATCTGAATTGCTACTATAAATGGCAGGAAATAACAAATAATATGGACGGTATAGTTTCATTTCAAATATTAAGAGGTTTATAGTTTACATGATTGTGTAGGTGATGAAACACATGAAACCACCACAGCATCAGTATTAAAGTTTCAACACAATATGGAGTTCCACGTTCAGGCTACAATAAATGTATTGATGGATAATCCATTATTAAAAAAAACAAGACAACATTTACAGCCACTCTAGCGGCTCTACGTGGTTGCAGTGGTGCTTCGACCTAAATGCTAACATCAGCATGCTAATGTGCACAGTGACGATGCTAACATGCTGATATTTAGCAGGTATTATGTTTGCCATCGCCACGCTCTTAGTTTAGCATTTTAACATGCTAACAGTTGCTAATCAGCCCTAAACACAAAGTACAGCTGAGGCTGCTAGGAATGTCATTGGTGTTGAAGTATGAAGTCATAAACCAAAGTATTAGACATACTGAAAATTTGACCTGATAATTGAAAGTGGACGTTTTTCAATATATCCTGAATGTCTGTAACACATTTCATCCCATAGCTGCTGAGATTTAATTAAAAACTACAAATGTCAATCTCATGATGACACTAGAATTCATCCTCTGGTAACCATGAATGTCTGTACAAAATGTGTGCCAATCAACCCAGTGGATATTGAGACATTTCACTGTATAAGTCAACACTGGTGCTAGAGGAAAATATAGGGCGTTACTAAAGTCTGTGGGTGAATTTCATGGCACTCCATCTAATAGTTGTTGAGATATTTCAGTCTGGACTGACTGACAAAGCAACATTACCACGTTACTGCCATAGAAACAAGACAAGTTACTCTGTAAAAAGTGACAGGAATTTAAGTTATGCATTAATAACATAATGAATCGACAGGGTTAAGTTGACGTTCTGAGAGGAAACAGAATACTTACAAAAGGAGATCTTCAAAGCTAAAAAGTGGCTGAATTATAAATAAAAACAATAGAAAACAGATATATCAATTTGCACAATCTCTCTGCACTGGGATTAAGTTAAGTTGTATTAAGTTGTTATTTACCTATCTTTTCTGCAGTACAGTCATATGTTAAAGTATGATGCTATTTTAAAGTACTAAACACCATTCGTGTTTGTGACTTTATGGCAGATGGTTGCCAAAAGGTCAGACACGCACATGGGGCTCACTGCAGAGGGATCAATCCAGTAGGATACCCCCTTGTGTCTATTGTGGATCCCCTTGGGAGAGATGCCACCAAACACTTTATTTGAACTCAGCAAGCTACAAAGCGAGACCCCCTACTTCAGGTCCTGATTCCATGAAGGCAGACAGCACCAAGCTTAGAGACGCCTACACCTCATTCATTCACTTACAGGCTCCCAGGAGTCCATTCAGTACCTCGCACTGTGGTGACAAAACTAATTTAACATTCAAGCAAAAAAATATTTAGTCAATAAACCTCTGCTGACTGGGTAAACTGTAAATTGACAGATAACGGCTCATGTAAGTAGATAAGCACACAATGAGGAAAAGTCACAACATAAGAGGCTAAAACCATTTAATCAGTGTCAGAGTGTTAACTTTCACTCCGAGCGTAAACGTGCTTTGCTGTATGGTGTTAGTATACACATCAAATTTAATCATTTGAACCCATTGTCATATAGGTCAGATTGCATTGTGTGCCAATATTATTTTTACATCTACAAATTCCCAAAAATATGTATGTTGCTTAAAACAAATGCATGCCATCAAACTTAAATACGAAGTGCCAAATGGCGCAGTGTTTCATCCAACAGAAATCACTCAGGAGCCCCACTGCCTGACTCTCGCCTCTGACTGGATGTTCTATGATCAACTCTTTACTTAATGAGGTGTCATGTACAGTTTATATAAAAAGGTATGACCTTATTAAACTGAGTGAAAGGGTGAAGCAATAGCTGGGCAGAGATAAATGGCAAGGCTGTATAGAAACTCATTTTGCTCATGGGACATGAAGCCCTCATTCTGATTGTTCAGAGATGTATTACTGACATTTGTGGCTCCATTCAAAGGGTGCTTCAGAATAAAACATTGGCAATATAAAATCTTTGAATATTTACATTTATTGTATGTAGCAATTGTATGAAATAAATTATATGAACATTTATTTCAAACTGGTTTTATTTAGGCTGTTTGAAAAACAAAATCTGTAAGAAGAAAAATTGCTTAATTCAAGTGTAACTTTACAACAATAATTATTTACACTACAACTAGCTGTAAAATGCAAACAAATCAACTTAATATTTTAAGTGCAACTGCGTTTTTTGGAGAGTGTATCACGTACAGCAAAGAACCCTAAAAACTTATTCTTAGAACCATGATTGCAACTAGAATGTTGCTATAAATGCAGAAGGGAAGAAAATATTCCCAAAGAGTCGGGCTGCTCTTTTAATCAAACCGCTTTCCTGCGACCGCTCCAAGCTTTCCAAACTCAGTTCTTGTTATTCTTTTCCTTTAACTTGATTTCTGACAACCAATTCAATTAGGCTGGATATGTGTGGGTGTAAAAAAGGCAACATGACAAACTCAGAAGATGGATGGCAACCTTTGCGTCACCATTAAAATCACAATTGCCTCGTATTGAAGAACACTCTATTGGCGTATTACCAGCAGCAGCAAAACTAACACAGATTGGACTGCAGTGCCAGACAGGGTCATAACTAATCACCTTCTGCTGTTCACTTGTTTTTGAGAAAGGATCTGCAAGCTAGATTTTCATTTTCAGCTGCCAGTGGTGGAGACCACATTTGGTTTATCCACCAGTTTATTAAATATTTGTCTAACAAAATGCATTGAGATAATAAAATAAAGCTAAAGGTAGACTGAGAATTTTTTATTTCAGTATCTGATGATAAGGCATGGTGACTCATCAGCCACCTGACCTTAATGGCAGTCTGTGGGGATGTGTCTGGCCGAGCCCCTGTTGGAGTCATCTGGCGCCAGGGAGGAGCTGACCTGTTGGTAGATGAAGGAATAGAGGCTGACTTCAGGGCGCCGACTGAGGCAGCTCTTGCACACTGTTCTGTAGTACTGCCCCATGAGATCATACACCTCCCCTGTGACACAAACAAGGAGATTGTGAATGTTGTCTCATCGCTACAGTGGTCCAATATCACAGCAAGCAAAATGTGGACATGTTTTCAAAAATAATAATTAGCCATATCATTGTTTCCTGGGATCACATCATTCACAACAGAATCCTAAGAGGAAATATTTTCCCAAAACATAATTAATCATGTTATCATTTCATGCTTTACATCCTTGGCAGTGCAATAAAAAGCACACAAAAAAAGGCACACACACTCGCACATAAACAAGATGCAGGCAGGGCGGATGTTTGCCTTACCGACATGGATCTTCCTCTGAGTCAGGAAAGAGTGCATGTTGTGGACATCTGTCATGAGCTGGCTGTCGCCAAAGGTGAAATAGGCCACATCTCGGCCCGCCTCAGCAGCTGCCAGAATCTGAAGCAGAGCTGGAGGAAAGGAAGCCTGTGTTAAACCTCAACGGTTAGAGTTGCACACAATATGCTTCAATACATTAAAAAGGATTGTCCTTTTAAGGCTTTTTTTGTGCAGGTTTTACACATTCGCATCTTCTTAGTTGTAAAGAGTCATCCAGTAGCTGATGTTGCAATGAAAAATGAAATGAGTTCTCATCCACTGAGAGCTCTGGATTAGTCACAAAGAGAGGCCAGGTCTGGCACCGCAGAGCTGTGAATATTTTAAAAGACTGGAAATATGTCTCCTGATTAATGAAGGCTGGGACAGTGGCAAGTTAACAAGCAAAACTGAATCAACATTTTCGGAAGAGGGCTAAGCTGAATATGTCTACACTTCAGCAGTTTCTCTCCCCTGTTCTGTTTTGACTGCTTAAAAAAACACCAAAAAAACACACAACACACTGACAATTAAAAAATAGGAGGCTGTGTGAGGCCACAGAAGGTAAACCCAGGAGGAGAACAGCATCTGAATTACAAAGCTCTCCTCAGGAGAGCTATGTCATTAAGCACATAGGTGTGTGCGCCTATGGGGAGCAGCACCTTCCTACAGCTAACATATTAACTAATATTAACAAATATGCATGGATGTATGTATAGTTTCCAAGCACAGCAGCTCCACATCAAGCAGAAAGGGAAAAACAGAGCTACTACAATCGGTTAGAATAAACTCTTCTGAAGCTCCCTAATCAGTGACACAAGGTTCAGACAGAGAGCTGTAACGGATTGATGGACTCGAGCAGGCGATCAATTCCACTATTAATGAAACATATTAACGTTGTCATTTGATCAATAGAAGGAAGGCGACGAATAGGCCTCAACTAAATGAACGCATTCCCGGAAGACAAATGGATGCCCACAGTGATCTGCTGGAGCCTTTCAATCTGAAATATATTCTGTTATATCCAGGAAGAGAGTCTGCTTAGACTGCCAAGTGCACCAAGATGATCTGAGCACTTTTTTCCACAAGTTCTATTGATCGCAGCGCTACTCAGTGCTTACCTTTCAGGCGTGTGTCACCCCCAAAAACACCACATCCCCAGTTCCCTGTAGCAACCGCCGCAAGGTTTTGGCTTTGATCCTCAGGGCGAGCAAAGCCACAGTAGGCCTAAATGAATCAAAAGCAACATATTAGGAAAACAAAACACAATTCCATATCATAGGAGAGTACTCTGTAGCAGAAACAAGGAGATAAGTACACTGTAAAACATTGGCTGTGTCTAAAATCATTCACTATTCTCAACACAATCTCCAATTACTTGGAGCCTAATATTCCACTAATAATTACAATAATATCCCAATCAGAATACAAGCGCTTCCCACCTCAGACGGACAAGATTGGCCCGATCTGACATGATCAGAAGGAATTTTCAATTGGGTTGAGAGGGCTGGTGTAAACCATTCATTGATGATGTATTCCTGGATGCTTAAAGATACATGCTTTGGGCACGTAAACGCACATCTTATCGGATCACTTCATTTAGCGTCCATGTAAACAGTTAAGTTGGAATCTCTAATCAGAATGATTTCAATTGGGTTGAAGAAATATTGTCCATTTAAACACAGCTATAGTGAGCAGAACATTGACACCTATGAATCATCATCAGTTTGTGACGCAACATAACTGGCACTATGGGATTTTTGCAGAAAGTAGTTTACATGTTCTGAACATGCTTAAGTTGTGGGACGTTTTTGAGGGCTTACAATGTACACTTAGAACTTGGACACTCCAATAAAGTGGTGGATAAACACCCATTTCCTCAATGGACTTGCCACTGGTGCGAAATAGCCGTCAGTTTTACATATTAATAATTGCACATTGCACACTTAACCCATGAGCATTTGACATGGCGACATGGCAGGTGGGTTGTGACATAGGAAATCATTTCTAAAAGCAGGAGATGTTAAATGAAACACCTGCCCTGGACATTCATAGTAAAAATGAATTGTGAGTGCACATCCTCCCCCTGACCAGTCATAAATTCTTCCTATGAAATATCAGATATGACGGTTAGCTGAACAATATTTGAAACAGGATTGATCTTCATGTTGGTGCATTCTTCACGCCCTTGTCAGAGCTGTCAAACTCCTCTATGCTTTCTGACGATGGACTTGACACCATCAACATCTTGATTTGCTGTTACGAATGGAAATCTCTCACTGGGAAGACTGCACACATGCAAGGACTCAGATTTAAAAAACATCTGTGATGTAAATTTAATAAATGTGATTAATCGCCCTGAGGTCAATTATGTTCATTAAAATTAATTCTGGGCCTAATGGACAGTGTAACAAATAAGAGTAAGCTTATTCTTTACAAATATGACAGTCCATCAGTCTATATTACACACATATGACACATATCTATAATTCAAATATGTACCTTGAGAGCGGTAAAGGAGTCAGTCATCTCAGCCGACACTTTTGATGACACCTTTTTCCAATTTTCAACCAAATGGATTGACACTAAAGTCATTAAATCTATACAAACTAAACATGAAGTAAAATGGCAAATAAAGTTAACATAACTGCAGCCATACAGTGTTAAAGGGACATGGCTCTGGAAGTGAGCTTTTTGTTCTCAGGTGTTTTCATCTAATCCACAGTCTGATCTAAACCAGTGCCAAGCACAGGAGCAAAAAGGCACCACACAGTACTCGTGTTTTGTGACATGCAGACTAAAGAAAATGAATAGAAACAAAAAGACAAGGGAAACATTCAAAGAACGGAAGTAGGAAGTATAGATAGAAAAACAAAAATGTTAACCTTGTTGAGCTCTCTGTTGATTCTCTCTGGGCGAAACTGTTCAAGAAAGTGCTTGAAATGCAGCGCGTCAATGGCCACAATCTCTGTGCATCTTCTCTGCCAGCCATCGCTGAATAAAATCAAAGAAATGGTTTTGCACTGTTTTACATACAAAAATACAACTGGGCTATGGTCAAATGGGACATTAACTTGGTGTAGCTCTTGTAGCTTGTAGGAAAGGGGAAGTTGCAAAAAATTAATGCAATCAAACCCAACAGAAAGCATGCTTTGAGACTGTTTTATTCTGGTAAGACATCAAAAGACAAGTTTGAATTTGACATGATGGTGATGGTGCCAGATGAAAGGTCAGGGGGTCACCAAAGTAATAAGAATTCACCCTGAGGAAGACATGAATATCTGCACCAAATTGTATAGCAATACATCCAATAGTTGATGAGATATTTCAGTCTGGACCCATGAGCTAGCATGGCTAAAAATTGATTGGAACGAAGGAGTTAAACATAGCATTTAGTTATTAATTAGGCATTTCTATGTGCAGTAAGTACCTTGGAGTTGTGTCCTGGTGGCTGCCACCCCATCGGTAGGTCTGAGCATAGCCTGTGTATTTACTGTACTGCTGTGTACCTGGTAATATAACAAACAGGGACATTAGTCACACGCCACTGCAAAGCATTAACATATTATTCTTGACTTTTTAACATGGTCAGAATTAAAGAATTGCAGTTGTATTTAGGTGGCAAAGCTGAAAGGCAGGTAGGATTACACTGTGTTAATGGGTACATACAATCCTGTTCAGCCACCAAAGATGCTAAATGAAAAAATGGTTCAAGAGAAACAACAAAAGGCTTTCAGTTTTGGTGTAATAATTCTCATGTAGCTTAAATCTATGAGCTTTTGATTCAACACAGATTTATACATTTCACTGATCGGATGAAACATAAGCAGCTGTCTCTTGACAAGAGGAAGGTCAAGTTATTACCCCCCTTGATATGATGTGAGATGCAGCGACTGACCACCAGCCCACGGGGGAACACTCACCACCCGTAAAAACAGGGACGCAAGGGAGGTAACAGCACAGTCAAACAAACAAGGCCACAAATTGACTCTCCATTTATTTGCTCATTAGTGCCTGCATGTCGAGAGCACTCTCTGGGATGCTTCATGCTGCAAAGTGAATAAACCAAGTGATTAGTAGTGAGGCCTTGATCAGCAGGTATTAGGAGGTGCACAAGGGAACCTCTACAGCGTAGTCCACTTGACAGACACTAATCAGCCTGCTCCTCGTTTTGTTGTTTTAAGTAATAAGCTAAATGATTGCCTAACTAAGTCACTGACGTAAAACAAAATAGATGAGCAAAAATCCAAATGAGCTATAAAACATACTACCTACCTTTCTAATGATGAGGATATCGAGGGATATTTACAGTCCAACTACTGGCCACATACAGAAATCTGAACTTGCACCAACCTGGGAGCCAATGGAACATTTGTATCTACACTAAAGTGAAAGCTTATAGTCTAATAGCACAATTTATGGACAAAAGAAATTAAATTAAAGAGTTCAAGTCTGTGCAATGTTGTATAATTTGCTGGTTCATAAAACGTCAGAGGATAACAGAATCTCCTGTTTCTTTGCGCTGGTACGTTAAATTTATTCTGCTGACATCTTCAAAGTTTGACTAACACATTACAACAACAGAGTGGCAAACAATCCTTATTATTGGGAGATTCTCTTATGAGATGCACGTACTAAGTTGGCAAAATGAACAACATTAAACAAATCCGTATTATACTAATGCTTATAAAAACAATAGAATAAACTCACAGAGAAAGCATGTTGGCAAGAACATGGTTCTTACATTACAAGGTTAGATAACCTCTTATGAATAGAATGAATGATGTGTCAAGAAATATCACCAGTAACTTTAAGAATGTTTAAAAATATTCCAGTGGACATTAGAAATTAGATATAAAAATGTAAAGCTTGTTAAGTTCAATATGAGGTACCACAGACAGACGTTTACATTAACTGACCTTTACCGGTCCTCCAAAAATATCAAACTCTCTATCAACCATATTTGCATTTGGAAGGAAGAACCTTTTTACAAACAATATGAAGTATGATTTAGATTTTTCAATGCAATCCATTTGTCATTTAAAAAAATGTGTAGTGGGAAGCAGATCAGTGTTGGCCAAGGAAAGATGTGCCTGGTTTTAAGAAATGTTTTCTAAATAACAAAAGGTTGCACAAAAAATCAGCAGGTAGAATTCACAATGTTGCTGAAGGTTGTTCCATTCATGTGTAAATACATCAAAACAACATGCCTCATATTTGTGGTGGAGCAGAGGCTGTAAACATTCAGAGGCGCATCTCAATGCCATGTGGAAGCAAAACTGGGCAACTGAGGACATCTGCATGTGCACAAACGAGGATTAAACGGTTTAGCACCGTTTTGAGAAAAAAAAAAAAACATAGTTGTCAATGAGAAAAATATTAAATATTGTCAAAAAGGTTTTAAAAATAAATCATCTATATGGCCATCACCGAAGACTATTTTCAAGCATGTAAAACCACCATTCAGAGTGAAATTAGACTAAGCAAGAGTCTGTGCAGTGAAGAAATACCTCCCAAAAACTCCTGCTTCAAGCTTGCACCGCATTTTCTGCTCAGTATTGCCATCAATGAATCATACGACTTCTCCTTGATACTATTTATACTTTTGACCGCCCTGATGGCAGCCAGATATCTAGCAATCAAGGAAAATTCAATTAGGCCTAGGCACTTTTGCAAATTTCAGCGCAGAGATAAGATCCATTAGCTTCCCCGCCTTTTGCCAAATCGTATCACACGGGAACATGATTTACCACATGGCCACAATGCAGCTAAGGCTTGTACTTTTACAACAGGGGGACAAGGGAAGTGGGCAGGGTTTAATAAAGATGATGGAATGGAAGAGTCCATTAGCAAAGCAGGTCTTGGGCAGGTCTTCCAGCTATAAATAATTGTGGGCCCCAGTAATAAAGTTAAGTGGCGTAAGTGACGGCAAGGGATAGATGGCCAGCAAGAAGTCTGAAGGTGACTCCGCCAAAGCGAGAAGCCCTGATGCAGTGGTATGATAGCTGATCAGGAGGGCGGAGGCTCCGTTGCCTCACTTCCTGGTCTAATCCAACCCATTTGTTATGCAATGTGAAGGCAGTTCATCTAGTTATGGGTGATGGGTGTTTATTATTTAGGCTATTTACACATCCCGCAAATACGGAGCAACATTAGCGTTCATCTGTGGTCCTGTTTCTGGCCATCTGGTGAATGCGAGTCATAAGAATCCATCGTTAGTATAAAATATTGATGACAGCTGCTTTAAGGCTATACAAGACCCCAATGAGATGTTAAGTCAAGCGTATTTATCCCCAAATCACTTGTTTGGCGCTTGTACTTCACTCCAGAAGCTTTGGCTTAAATGCATTCAAACAGTTAAAGGGGAAAGAGCTGTCATTTGCTCTGGACTTGCACACATCTGTTTAATTCATGTCAGGTATAGCATGTATTCAGTCATGGCATATTTATTAAGGGCTCAATAGATCTCTTTAAATAGACGGAGTCATGGTTTTAAGTAGACCATCTGTAAAATCCACACATCAATGATTTAAATTATTTTTATTGCTGAAGAATGACAAGTGAATTATGTAGGCTTCATTTAGTTATGACTAGCTATTAGTATATGACATAACATTGTTTTTCTAACCTCTTCATCAAACGCAATCAAGCAGCTACAACAGTCTAGACAGTGTTTAAAAAAAAAGAAAGAAGATAAAAACACACAGGAGCCATCAGCCTCCTGCTGGCCCTCCTCAAGTCTAGCTCTTGTTACTGGGACTACTGGTCTGTCCCAACCTTGTTTGCTGCAACCACTCAATACTCAAGTCAGTGGGAATTACTCAACAGAAAGAACCAACAGAGCAATCAGGACAGCCCAATCTCCAGCTCCCGACTGATGCGCTGCTCCGCTTTTCAGCCAATCAAAAGGAAACATGTGACGAGGGCTGATACAGAAAACACGGCAATTGCCACAAACATCCTTTACCCCCTTGCTGAGCCAGGATGGGGTAAATTGAAGGTGTGCAATGTGTACTCCATGCTGTGTGTGGCCAGAAACATCCATCATGTGTCTTCTGTGAAATTATAGGTCAAGCACGAGAAAAGTGAAGCTGGAGTATTGTTGATCTCATCTGGATGAACAAATTACTGTTAAGCACCGTGTGGGGAGAGGTTTTGATCACTGACCTGTGATTATCAGACATTCATTGTGATCCAGGACTTCGGTGAAGAGGCGACAAACAATAAGCTCGGGGTTGATCAGAAAACGGATTTCCTCTTGAACTAGACCAGAACTGGTGACTCCTCCTCCCACAAACTGATTGGCAAAATCCACCTGCAAATCAAGACAGAGCACGAAGAAAACACTATGGAACATCCATGCCCTTGCAGAATTTACAGAATTTTTCAGTCCTATACACATATTCTTTTAAAACAGCGAACATAATCTAGATGAAAGTAACTCTACAGTTTCTTTGACTGTGAAATGTTGTTTCCCAAACATGAACAGGAATAAAACACCTTGTGAAAGGGTCTCATCCCTTTATCTTTTATTTGTGACAGAATCCCTGACAAGCTGATCGGGAAGGTGGCCTTAGGTGCTGGCATTACGGAGACATCTGTCCCCCATGCCAAATTGAGCTCTCCTGAGGAGCGGCACTTAAGTGTGCTGCTGCCAGTAGCAAATATCAAAACAAGAGCGCAGTCCTACAGTCCAAAGTACATCTCCCTCCAGTCATAACAAACTGCTAAATTGACTGCTGACTGATGCCTGTGATATATATATATATATATATATATATTGCAGCATGCGTGCTTTCGGGTTTGTGGGCAGATCTATGGGTGACACTGATCTACCTGTTTATTTCGGTCTGTTTATGATTCAAAAGAAAATAAGTATCTCATCATTTCAGCTCAGACACAGGCGTGACAACTCATTGTTTTAGTGAGAAAGCCGTCATGTGGAACCTATAATCCAATTTCAGGCCTGACATTTGTTGCTCATTGGCCTGCACACAGCCCAGACGAACACCCATCGCAACCCCAGGAAGAAGCTGCAAAGGGGTGAGCAGCAGTCAGAGTAGATCTCACCAAACTGGTCACTCAACTCTAGGACAGCGAGCCAGCCTCCAAAGTCTGCTTTGACAGGCTGTCAGCACCACCCCCACCCCCAGCAGAGCATCCATCAATCCGGGAAGCAGCGTGCCCCGGAGCTGGTCATGTGTGCACGTCAACTGTCAGCTTGAGGCAACTGGAGGCAAACAAAAGGTGAAAGGCAGAGTGGGCCATCCTGACAGTGTACAGGAAACATGGCCAACATAGAGAGCAGAGGAGGCTCAGAGGCCTCGACCCCAGTCCCAGCACACACTCCCTGCGATGTTTCACAGGCTCCCTCAAAGGCCTTTTCAGCAGTAGTAAGCATTCTGAGTGAAAGACTCCAGAATGCGGTGGCTCAGTGATTGACTACAACAGAAAGAAAGGAGGATGGGAACCAAGCATAAACGAATGGCTCCTGCAAGCAAAAGAATAGGTTTGTGCAAGGAAAGGTCCCTCTAAACCCGACGATCATTTTGTCTTCGCACAAGTGAACACTACTGCTATACATCTCCTTCTCTGCCTCTTACCTGAAGCATTCCATAACCATCACCTTCAATGGTCCCTTCACAAGAAATGTGGAGCTTTGTGAGTGGAGTCTGTGAGCTGAAACACAAAAAAATATTTTCCAGTTATCGACTACTACTACTACTACTACTACTAATAATAATAATAGTAACAATAATATTTTTCTTTGATTACACTGTCAATATATTTCACCTTTTCCAATTCAGAGGTGTATCCAAGCTTTTTCGTGTGAATGTTACAAGTCCTGTAGGCTCTGAAAAGCAACAGAGGAAGTAAAAAATGTCAATATTGTATTACATGAATAACATACTCCTGCCAAATTTGAAAATGATAATATATCACCTACTTTGCTCAGTGAAACTTTTGAAGTAGCACATCAGGGTTTTCAGCTTCTCTATCTTCCTTGAAGAGGACCCCTCAAACAGCCTGAAGGCAAGAAGAGATAATGAATTTAGACTACATTCTACAGACTATGTTCCTCTTCTAAAAATGAAGCACACTTTTTTAAGCAAACAAGTTATACATGACATTACAGCCAAGAACAAACTCTTTCAGTTTCGCCAACGATTAAACAACTGCAGCCAAGACGACCAGGAAAAATGACTGTGTATAACCAGTGCCATCGAGACACAAGACCTCCACTTTGGTCAAGTGAGTTCAGTCGTGCTTTAACTTTTGATGTGAATTAGTTAATCTCTCACTCAGCTTCCCTTTCAGTCACTAGACGATTATGTAGCAGTTCCTTCACTGTTACAACAATGGAGTTGCCCCAGGCTTGCCATCAGAGTCATACTCATGTGCCACTTCACAGCACTCAAACAAAAAAAGGAACAGAGAGGCAAACAGGGCTCCATCCTTGGGGATACATTAAGAAGTCCTGTGTCCCTTTTAAGCAACAGAGTCCTCAGGAGGTAAGAGGTCATTCCCCCTGAAAAACAACACACAAATGAACACACACAAAGCTGCTGGGAGTAAGGAGGGGTGGGCGGGTTTGAATGCACTTTCAGCATAAAACCCACCATCGTCCTCCCAAGCAAACTCGATAAATAACTCTATAGCCCACCTCCCTCTCTTGCCATGATAAAGAGAACAAATTTTCATGGGAGTGAAATGAAATAACGACAAAAGCTTCATGCACCGAGAGCCCTTCAGGGGCCGGGAACCTCATTCATTGAGTCAACTCCTATCTTTTTTAGTGTGGCCCCAAGAAACAATGGTGCACTGTGTGGTCCTCAGGGCAAATGTCTTTGACATAAGCTAGCCACTAGTGAGAGCAGACTTTTAGTAATAAATAGCAATATGGTCTTTGGTGCATAGAGAATAGAACATCAATATACGCCCCACAGATGTGCAGAAAGCTATGATATAACTCAGGAAAAAGGGTTTAAGTGGCTACAGTATGTATAACAGCTGGGTTTCAGCATCATCCACACAAGAAAACATTACTCAAACATTTAGGGAAAGGGTTGGATCCCACATAACGTTACCAAAAGTAATACGATTAAAATAAATTAGTAATTAATAACAACACACATTTCAAAGCATTTGATATCTAACTTGCTTAGAATTGGGTGATTCTGGGCTGTTTTTAGCAGCAGGCTAAAAATATGACACTGGCTTTCCTTTTCAAATCACAGAAGAAGCTTTATGTGAATGAAATACTGATGCGATTGAACTCTGCTACAGTCTTCTACAAGATATCCAATGGCCTCCTTCATTGTCAAAAGCAGCCATCTGAGTCAGTTAATCTAATTCCCTTTTCCATTTAGGTAATTACACTGTGATGCCAACAGAGATGGGGGACATGACTGTGCAGTGACCTGCAGAGTGATGTTGCATTACACCACAAGGATTTAAAATTTAAAAAAAGTAAAGAACAAAAACAAAAAAACTCTTGACCTCCTCTTTGACATATTCATATTTATTATTCTGTAAAAACTGACAAGTGCCAGAGAAAGAATATTGTATAGTTCTAGGCTAAAGGAAACATCTGCCCTCTGCTTTAAACTGCAATTGCAAGAAGAAAAAGCTCAGCGGCTCTTAGAAATGTTCAACAGTGACTGAGGTGCGTAACGTCTAAAGTATTTTTGAAAGGTAGACTCTTTCAGATCAGTATGTAAATAGGTCCAACTGTGCACTGACAGTGCTTGCTCGTGTGTAATTAACTCTATGTACAATGTAAATGTTGTTTGCTTTAATACACAGCCCGAAGATAAAATGATTAGTGAAGAAAGCATATACAGTAATGGCCCCTAATGGAAATTAAGCTAGTTGTCACAGCAACATTTTTTACAACTTGATGGTGTAACTTCAAACACCATCTATAAAACGACCACATCCCTCCCTACATTACCTGAAGAAATTGATGTCTGGGTAGTTGCAGTACTCAGTCCGTCTGGAGTTGCGGCGGGGGAAGGTGCAGAAGAAGGCGTTGGCGAGCAAACATGCCACCTGCTCCTGAGACATGGTGATGGAGTGGTTCATGCCTCCCTTGAGGAGGGGTATCGGCTGGAGGAGAAACAGACGTACAACTGAGGAAGGTCAAAATAATTTGCCAAATGAGACATTGAAATATGTTGCATAAATGTACTAATTTGGCACCACTCTGTGCTTCTTGAATCAGCCATCATAATTACAATCAACGTCCATCTTTGCTCACAAAAGATCCATACTCCTAAAAAAAAAAAAAAAAAAGGCTATGGGTTTAGAAATAAACAGTGCATCTGTGTGAGCAATTCTGTAAAGGCAATGCACTAAGACTATAGACCAACAGGACAAATGGCTAAATTGCATGGCCAAAATGTTTGAAAATTGCCAATTTAGAAAGACAGCAGCAATGATGGATAATTCTCCCTTTTAAGTTAGTTTAACAAATTAAGTTAAACTTGCACGCCATTTAACAGGCTTTAGATTAGCAATGTAAAAGCCCATTCAGTTTACTTTAGTATTAATCTCTTCATCTCTCCACCTCAAACACAGACCATGGTTTGTGACTGAGGTGGAGAATCTATGATCAATTTTAGATTAGCTACTCAATTTTCTATGTATTACCAATTACAAAAATGATTAACAGTTCATTTCTGTCCCCTGTAAAGCGCAGCACACAACGCATCTTCCCGTGACACTCAAGTGTAGACCATTTTTACCACCATTTCACGAGATTATTTGACATGTCGTGACCTTTGGGATCAACTCGCTGCAGTGATCTACTATGTCACATTGAGCCCATGTCTGTTGGTTAGTGATGGCTTTTACCTTGGTACAGAGCTCAGATGCTCTCAGTGCTAATTGCACCATGTCTGGCAGCAGGGAGCCAAACAGATGTTTAGCCGCATCAGGCTCCAGGACCTTGGAGAGAGCAAGAGATCTGTAAATGTTTGGTGTTTTGCCACAAAAGTCAGCTGTGACATTATTAGCTGCTTCGGCTGAGTAGTTTGAGACAGACAGAGGAAATTAACAGCTCTGATCCATATCAAAATGTGGAAAATAAACACATTTGAAAATAAACAAATACTAATGAAATATAAGCAATACAGAACATCAAAGGGCAACATCCTCTTTTGAAAACCTCACTACTCGACCTACAATACTGTGCATGCAGAAACAGCTACTGAAAGATGAAAACCTGTGTAGGTGATTATTACCTCATATTGGACATTTAAATGGGATTGTGAAAGATCTGGCTTCATATTATTAAATTAGATCTTGCTTTAGCTGGTTTGTCTATAATATCACCAGAACCAAATATTAAAGTAACAAACCAACCATCCATGACTTCACAACACTGCCCTAGTGCACTAATGTATCTAAGGCAATATACTACTCGTATTTACACTCATATTGCCTACAAAATGTCAGAATTATCAATCACAGAGCAATTTCATCAAGGGAGCATGGCCATGCCAGCTTATTAAAAGTCTTCCTGAAAGAGATGCAAAAGACCAAGAAATGAAAATAGAAAGGACAGTATGTTCTCAGGACAAGGAGCCTTGACTGGTGATTTAGCCTAGGACATTTATATTATGGCAAAGAAAGCCTGACTAAACACTGTCATAAGTAATGACCTTGTTGACATCATAAACCGCTCCTAGGGGTGTAATAAATGAAGGCAGTTGAAAGGGCGAGTCGGTGGATATAGCTGAGGTAGTGTAAGCTGAGCTCTTTAAATCAGCAGAAGACAGTGCATCAAATCAAGTGAACTGACTCTCTGTATGACTTGATACAGGTCTGTACATCACACCAAACTGACAAAGTAATCAAGCAATGCGGGGGTGTGAGCAGTGAAAGAGCTCCCAAACAGATTTAACACAATGCCTCACGCTCCTGTTCTAATTCCCCACAAGTCCGAGCATCAATAAAGCAATCTGCTTGGCTGCGTGTTTGGACGTGTGTTCATGTAAAACCCTCGCATGCTCATAAACGTAAACACTGGTTGGGCTGGAGAAAGAGAAATGAATGAACAAAAAAAACAATGCTGTCCGTCAACAGCTATTCAGTTATTCATGAGGTGTGCGTGCCGAGATGAATATTCAATGAAGGCGCATGACCCGTCACTCTATGCCATTCATGGCTACTTTTCTCTGACACTCAAAATCATCCTGCTGCTGTGTCTCCAATCTGGCCTCCGCAGGGGAAGAAGTAACAAAGTGAAAAACGGGGTACAATACATTGCACTGTTTGATTTTCCCCCATTTCAGTTGGATCAACATGTAGGATCCTTTGCGATTGGTTCATTAAGATTAAATGTTCTAACAAGCTATAGCCTGTGGGCTATATGAGCTGCTTTCTATCAATATATTACAGATACTACACATGTAGCCTAATTTATACCACCCCTTCAGCATATTACACTAAAAAAAAAATAATAATAAATTCATTACATTAGTCAAGCTGTGAATAAATTCTTAAGGGGCAGAAGCTATAAACAGTCTTCGTTAAGAGGAACTGCATGGGTGTGTGTGTGTGTCAACATTGCAACATAGAGCATAAATAAAGCAAATGTATTTATTGTGAGCTACAATGACATATGTGGCTCTAAAAAGGTTTCTAACATGAAACACAACTGTGACACTTTTTTCACTATTTTACAACCAAATGTGAAAGTTTGACAGTGTTCACTGAACAACCAGTCATCAATGACATCAACATATCTTCGCTTCAATCAACAAAGCTGTGCGTGAGAGGTCTGATTTCTTTAGCTACAATTTATGTGGCATCTCACTTCAAATCCAACTCTATTTTAATATATTTGATGGTACTGGACATTTTGCAGTCCGACAATCTAATTTTGCCATTCCAGTAAACTGGACCCAATCCAAAGTCAGAGGCAACAACAGAACTTTAGCCTATGGCTAAATCCTGTCAACGTTTTCAGATAATTTCTAATAAAATTTCCATTTCAACATGATTTATGACAGCGGCACACAATTGATTCTACAGGTATACGGCTGGACTATAGAATTGTTACGATGTAATGTCAAGAATTTCCATTTCTGACAAGTTACTAAATGTGACCTTTTGGCAAAAATTTAATTATTTCTCTAGACTCCCACACTGCCCCTGAAGGGCTACAACATTCTCCTGTGTAAAATCCATTATTGTTCTTGTGACAAATGACAAAAACATATTTGACATACTGGCATTCATGAAGCATTACATGTACTTTTTTTCTGAGATATCATAGAAACATGTAGCTGATGTTCTCAAGATGATGCCATGCAGCAGATGGATGAGTGGTCCCTTACTACGAGGAAAGCAAATCCTATGATGCATCTACTCTTACAGGTTCAGGATTTCTTATATCAAAACACTCATGTAACAACAGAGCTTGTCTCTCCAAACGGAATATTCCCATTCCCTTCATGAGCCAGACAGTAGTACAGCCCTCCCTGGTTCTCTACATAGGATGACGCAGAGTATATAAAGACAGCAGATGATGGATGGCCTTCAAATGAGGCTGGAGAAGACAACCAATGAACCAACAGCGCTCTTGCCATCATGATACAAGTCAGGCCTATTTTACCCCTGGCCTGTAAAGAAAATGACAAAGTTGGGGACAGTAACAAATAAAAGAAAGAAATATAAATCACATAAACACCTGTAAAATTCTATTCTATTAACTGTGAGGAAGACTTTTGATTTTATTTATGTAATGCTGCAAAAACCTACGGTCTGCACGCACACACACACACACAGTCTTTGATAAAGCCTTGTAACGATACAGAACGGGCCTTTTCACAAAACATTTTTCCCCACCCTTAGCCAAGTATTTACTTTACAAATAAGTAGTTTTGACTCTCAATCACTCCACATGATGGCTTCATTATAAATCGATGTACTGTATAAATTCATGACTGGGTTTTCAAAAAGAAAAGAAGCAAACTCGAGGAAAACGGCTGCATAGTTGTGGTGACTAATTTCTGCATATGGAGCTATGAAGATATTAAACCTATCTATTGATATGGATTCACAATGCCACTTAAATACTGTTCATACCAAGCTAAATCTCATCTGGTGTCAAATGCGACATCTGTATCACTGTGTATTCCACAAACATCACTAACTAATGAGCCATCTGTACTTTTTTTGATCCAAGCACCATCACCAGTTTATGATGCCTTCTGTTGAGCAATCAAGTACCATGATTGGACAGTTGATGTTTCATTAGTCTACCACTAATCCTTTAACACCTTCAACATGTGTGTCCATCTGTGTTCACATTTCTGCATGCCAGTATTAAAAGGACGTCCTTTAAGAAACTTCATTCACTACTTCTTGGTACAGTGGTATTCATAAAACAGATATTTATATTGTTTACCTTAGTGCCGTACAAACGTAATGCTGTAAAGTCCCATTTCTTGGCTTGTGAGGCACTGTATTTCAAAATTGCATTCTGTAACAAACAAATTCAATAATTACATAAAATGGAGAAGGAAAATTTATCTGAACTGTCATTTTAAAATCAGAGTTACTATATATGTGTATTAAACCAACAAATTGTCAAAATATCAAAAGTGTGAGAGACTGTGTGCCTATCAGATTCTGGGCTCACAACGCCATCTTTTGGCATAGTCTGGCAACAACAACTGTAGTGTGCCACTCCGCACTTCTTATGATGTCAAAATACATTCGGTCGCGCCAATAAAAGAACAATGTGAAACTTGCCTTCAAGTCAACTGGACCTGTACATTTCTTGTTTAAAGCTTCCTTGATCAACTCCCACCGACTCTTATTCTGCCGTTCTCGTGTTTCCTGTGGAGGCACAAATTGCGTTGAGTCTCTGCAGGGTGAATTCAGTTTGCTTTTCATGTGCAAAGAATAATAATACTGTGTTGTTGTGCCTGTTTCACACGGTGATTTTATGAAATAATTCAATAAGTATTGTGCCTAATCATTTCCATACAGCCATTTGCCCCCCCATTGCGTTTCATTTCTGTACATGCAGATTTGAGACATGAAAAGTGAATGTAGCTGCTCTGAAAAATTATAACCCCAGCCTGGAAACTCTTGACAGTCTTACCTAAAGTGATATTCAACACTTTCAAACAACACTTATAAAATTAAATATAACAGTTCTCATCCTATCATCCACATTGGTAGCAATAATAGACTGAATATGCCTTCAGTCAGCCATATAATGCAATTGCACTGAACCACTTGTGTACAATCTGTGCAATTAAAACCAGTCTAGCACATACTGTGTCATTTATACATTGCTCAAACAAATTAAGGGAACACTTAAATCACAGAGTGGGCCTCAAATGAAATATTCAAGTTGAAAATCTTCATTGATATACATTGTGTAATGACTTGTACATGTGCATGAAAATCAAACTCATCAACTCATTGAGGGCTGGATTCAAAATCACACCAAAAATCAAAGTGGAAAATCAAATTCACAGGTTGATCCAACTTGCGTAAATGTCACCGCCTTTACACAAGTTGTGTATGGCCCCCATGTGCCTGTATGAACTCCATGATGTTCTCCATGGCTTCTCCAGACTCTTCCACATCTGTCACATGTGTTCAGTGTGAAGCTGCTCTCTTCTGTGAAGAGGGCGAGGCGCCAGTGACGAAGTTGCCAATTCTTGTCTTCTCTGGCAAATGCCAATCGAGCTACACTGTGCTGGGCTATGAGCACAGGTCCCTCTAGAGGACGTCTAGACATGGAGTCTGTTTTTGACAGTTTGGTCAGAAACATGCACATGAGTAGCCCGCGGGGGGGAGAATGTTGCTGGGAGCTCAAACCTTCTTGAAACAGCGCATATGGATGTGCCATCCTGGAGGAGCTGGACTACCTGTGCACACCGAATGGGCTACAGGTAGCGCCTCATGCTACCAGGCGTGGCGAGCACAAGCAAAATGCAAACTTTAGGAAAATCAGTCAGGGAGGATCAGGAGAGATAATTGGTCGATGGCAAGCACCTGCAAAAACATTCCCTTTTTGGGGGTTGTTGTGCTGTTGCCTCTCCTGTCCACCTGTTGTCATTTAATTTGCACCAAATCAGGTGAACTTGATTCACAATCACTTACTCTTCCTAACTGGACAGGTCAATATCCCAGAGGTTTGATTGACTGGGTGATTGAGTGTTCCCTTAATTATTTTGAGCAGTGTATATCTTTATAACATAATCCATGACTACAACTGTTTTAGAAACTTACAGGTCTATAAACACTTGGATCATTACCTCATCTTTTACAGGAAACAGGTTGCTACTGGAACAGGGCATTTTGACATGGACATCATCCCAGGTATCCTTAAACTTAGCCGGATATGGAACAGGGGCTTTACCATTCTGAAGAAGGTCTGTCTGTTAAAAAGAGTAAATGGAAACAAATGGAATTAGTACATGCAAACCAAAAAATAAGTATAGATCTGTGAGAAACACAAATAATAATAATCATAATCATATAATATGTGTTCTTATGGTACTCTTGCTCATCTATTGCTCATTTCTTGGTTCCTTTACTTTTACTCCTAGATCTGCAATTGTGCTCTTTTGTACTATTTTTTTTGCTTCTATTTTTATTTTATTATTATTGCAGATCTGCAAGTGTTATTTTTATTGTGATTATTCTTATTGTAGCAGCAGCACAGTCATCAATACAACAAAACAATTTCCCTCACGGGATCAATAAGGTACACCCATCATCCATCCATCCGTCTTAAATGTTATGTTGCTGTATATTAACACGTTTCCTTTGCAGGCTTACAAATTATTCTGAAAGCCCCATGAAAATCTCTTCTAATTGTACAAACTGATCATTATGTTTAAGGTTGGGTTGGTTACATTTTGGATCTGGTTTTAAGTTGGTAAAATTATGGATTCAGAATGTAATTACATGATAACGTTAATTCACTTAAGTCTTCATCAGAGAGGCAACTGTGTCTCTGTAGTCATCAAAAACATGGAATGTGAAGATTCCTAAACCTCCTGAAGACCCTTAATGATACACAGACATCGTCATTAACTCATGGAGACTTAAGGAATGGTCACATTACGTTTCTGTTCAACAAAATATCCCCGCGCTCCATCCCAAAGAAGGATGTGAAGTCACATTTCTGATGCGGGTAGTGAATATTGATCAAAGCAATCACAAATTATATGTATATGAGAGCGACAGTTCACTTTGTAGTCTAGTAGTGATATTTGTACTAAAACGGTGAAGGAACAAGCTACAATATTATTTACATTTCCAAACACAGCACAGCAGTGTTGCAGTAACCGTTGCAAAGCCATTGTGTTGGCCAATTAAAATCACTGTATGTTTATATATGCTTCTATAATGTAACCACCAAAAGTGCTGTGAATAGTATGGAAAAGAACGAATGGTTCAAACCCTTATCATAACAGTGTGCTGGCCAGGAACATCCTTCAGCGGAGGAAGCGGTCCACCACATTCAGGCATTCTCTTCAGCTCATTGATGGGCGTTCCCAGCCATTTCACATCAAGCTTGCTAACAGCAGAGGTAGTTTCCTTGTCTGTATCTTGTTTCTGTGGAGACTTATCTGCCTTGCCCCTTCTCACTGGTAAACCTGGTGATGAGGTCCATGAAAATAAGTCTGTTATTTTGCTATTGTGTTTGACAGAGTCCTCTGAGCTTGCTGGGTGTGTCTGCATAAGCCCACTCCCTGAAGAATCCTTGGAAGCTGGTGACACAGGATTGTTTTCATCCAGGTCTTGAGGTGTCATGGGTTGAGTTTTGTCATCCGGGTCAGAGAAAGTAGGTTTTTCATCATTTTGGCAGCCCAGAAACTGAGCTGAGGTGCTTTGAAAACCACCCCCATCTGCCATTTCTACATCCTCTTGGGTGTGGCACACTTCAGCTGTACTTGGGCTTTTTGAAGGCTTAACCAACCATCGATCAAGAGTATTTCTGAACTTCTGTTGCTGTCTGGTGCCAGTTCTGTGATGGTGAACTTTTGTCTTTACACCTCGCAAACCATCTGCTCCAGTCTTTGGCCGTAGATCCATCTTCCTCTCTGTGTTGTTTTGCCTCCTTTGTTGATCTACTGTCTCATTGCCTCTGCTCTGAATACATAAAGATGGGACTGAAGGATAAAAAAGTATTGTTTTACAGAGGAGAATGCCCAAAAATGAAGCCAATAACAATTTTATCTAACCAAATTACCTTTGAGAGAAGATGATGGGGACGTTGGGGCACGGATTTCAATCCTGAGTCTCTTTGCTAAAGGTTCAAAGTCTGTCAGTGCAGTCATTCTGCAAAAGGAGAACGCAACACGTTCATATTATCTTGAGACATAAGAGGTGCGTCTTAGCAGTTTAAACATGACAAGATACTGTATGTATACTCACAATACAACTTGAGCTGACACGACGAATGAGGTGTTATTTGGTTTAGTCCAGACTTGTTTGTTGCGCAGTTCTTTCGTCAACAGGTGAGCAAATCTTAAAATGTTGTATGCAGCCATACATGACAATCTAATTCAAGAAAGCACATACCAGCGCGTTAGGTAGGAACATGACATTATCCGTGTTGCTACGTGACTGATTGACGAAGTAAGGTTACCTGACTAATAAGCGGAAGTGCCCAATGATGCAGCCAATTATCTCTTTATGGCAAGTTAGTTGATGTCAAACAATTGGTTAGTAGACTGTCTAGAAATGACTGTCAGCCGACCATTTTTTATTAGCTAGCTAGCTCTGCACTACACGGGGTACCCTGGTGTAGAGTAGCGTCAGGTATTGCAGGTAGCGTGACCGCCTCCAATAACATATAGCTTCAAACTACGCTACGAAAAAAATGTGTTGGTCTTTGGTTAACGTTAAAACGGCCACTTGTACTTTCTTAGCTGTCACCGAACACCGCTACATTTCAACACAGCGCCGCTGCTCAAAGCCCAAACACTTCCGCGTTCCGTGGTGACGTGACAGCCACTGAAATATCGCGATGTCTCCGACGCTGTTCTGAACGATACTTTTGCTGCAGTTACAAACGCACAAATTCTGATTAAGGAACAACCTAAATTAAAGCTGCAAGCAGCGTTGAACGGGCCCTCGCCGATGTGTGCATGTCGGGGCATGGGCACGTCGGGGCATGTGGCATCCGCCTCCCCTTGAGCAGACGATCCCAGCCTCACGG
>JAVQJF010019106.1:0-19777 GCA_036023855.1 Gadopsis marmoratus | reverse complement strand
CCACCCAGAGCCTGGTTCTGGTTCTGGTTCTGGTTCTGCTCGAGGTTTCTGCCTGTTAAAGGCAGTGTTTCTTTGCCACTGTCTCCTAGTGCTGCTCCTGGTGGAAATGTTGGGTCTATACATATAGAGTTGGTCTAGACCTGCTCTATATTAACAAGTGCTATGAGATAACTCTGTTATGATGTAGAGCTGTAGAAATAAAACTGAACTGAATTGAACTGTGACCTCAAAATGAACAGAAGCAGAGATTGTGATCACATTCCACAGTGACTTAGTGACACTTTGGACTCAAATGTCATTGAGCCTTCAAAATTGTTTTTTAACCATAATTTAAGAATGGACAGAGCACAGTCAGGCTTCCCTCCATTTCGTCCATTCTGCCTTTCACTTCCTACTACTTGAGCATGCCTAGTTCATCCTGTGAGTGAGTTTCACCTACAGCTCATAGAGAGGCTTCGCATCTAAAAAACAATGTACATTCACTGGAATAATGCATGTATAGATCATCAATATAACTTGCAATTAGCCAAGAAATATACTTTATACTTTTTATTCACTACAAATATGAAATGAATCTGGACAGACAAGGATAAATAGCTATCTGACTATTAAATATTCTTTAGGTTTCAAAGGATGCTGTAAAAAGTTGATATTTTCCTTCTTCACAGAGATCAGCTGCTGTGGGCTGCTTGGATTCATGTCCAAAAGCCACAGTAGTATCAAAGCATCCCTGTTTAATCCCTGCTGCAGTATGAATCATTCATGTCTTCGGTGTAAACGTTGCTGTTACACCGAAGAGGTGAATGACTGCTATTGTCAGATGGCATGTCAGTTTTGTGAGTGTGCATTTAACTCTGTGGGGCGGCTGTGGCGTGGAGGGTTAAGCTGTTGAGCCTTGGCCCTGCGGATCGAGGTTCGAATCTAACTCCCGCCATATGTCAGGTAGCTGTGGTTCTGGAATTAGAGCTGACCTTCAGGACACAGGTCTATCCTGACCTTCAGGACACAGGTCTATCCTGACCTGTGTCAGTTACTAGATCCAGCTCCCCTCGGAAGAAGGAGGGCCGGAAGGGTCAAAAGCAGAGGATACATTTCAACGTGTGTGTGTTTGAGCTGTTCTCTGCATATGTGTATCATGATTGATCATTGATTGATTAAACGACTGAACGGTCCAATTATATATATCTCCAGCAGGAGTAAGCTGCCTAAATCAAAGACATCAAGGAGAGTGTTCTACAGCAAGAAGACCGTGCAGCTCCACTGTTACTGAACTATTTGTGTGTGTATCCTGCAGGCTCGTAGTAAGTTGTCCCAGATCCAGGACAGCCAGCAGGAAGTGTCTAAAAGCATTGAGCAGTACAACAGCACCTTGAATGGAACCCATGGAGGCAGTATGACCAACCTGGCTGACATGAGCGAGGGCTTCAGTGACAGAGAGAACGGAGGATTCCCAGCCATGGTGAGAGCAGCACAGGTCAGCATCTCTAATGCGGCTCTTTTACATCCCAATGCGGCTGAAAACATATTACAGATCTGGACGAATGGGCCTCTTACTGACACATGTTTTCAGAAAGGATACAGACCCTGATGCGCTTATTTGCAGTCGGCTATTTAAAACATTTCTTTAGGTTTTTTTCCCTTTAGGCTCTTCACATAAGCTTTTGTACATCTGGGTATTTGAATAACCTACTTTTTACTTAGAAATGACAAATTGTAAACAATGTGGCAGTGGGACAGTATTTTGTATATTCTGTGTCATTTGGATGGAAACACTTCTGCACAAGGGATTTATACAAAAACTAAGATGGAAAACAAAGCATCCTTATAAGGTAACATGGCGGCTTCATTTTACTTTTAACCTTGTAAAAACTCCCCAAGAGGGCGCAGAGGAACTGCGTGAGGTGAAATGTACAGGGGTTCTAAAACAATGGGAAGTTGTTTTGTCAGCAGCAGCGACTGTCACTCACTACCCATTAAGGTACTTTAAAACATAAAAATACATTTTTGTCAAGACTTTGAAAAGCCCTGCTCTGGAGTTGGGAAATGTTCATTGCAATGGACAATGTAGGCTGTACAAATGCAGGCACAAGTAGCGCACCTGCAGGTCCTCAAACCCTTGGCCCCCCATGACCCTGTCTCCGGTTCACCTGTTCTCCTTCCTTGGACCACTTCTGGTAGGTGCTGCCCCCTGCAGACCAGAACAGCCCACCACAGCTGCAGTGTTGGAGATGCTCTGACCCAGTCGTCCAGCATCACAGTTTGGTTCCTTGTCAAAGTCGCTCACATCCTTCCGCTGCCCATTTTTCCTGCTTCAACACGTCAACTTGGAGACAAACTGTTCACTTGCTGCCTCATATATCCCCCCACTGACAGCTGCCATGGTAACCAGATACTCAGTGTTCTTCACTTCACCTGTCAGTGGTCAGGTTACAAAAATACAAAAGAAAATCAAAAAGAAATACATAAGATACTATAATAAAGATTCATGTTTAAAAAAGAAATCTAAGCTCAAAACTCATCTTACTAACGTTGACCTTTCAAGGGCAACTGAGCCACTTCTACACTAAATGACCGTGAGATGAAAAGCAAGTGGATATTTGATCTTAACTGTGTTGCTATACGAGGTCAAGCTCGACAGACCAGACAAACTGATAATGGCATCTGTTGGTCATTAGGTTCCTGTAGAGCTGCACTCAGTGCCTCTTACGTTAAGGTGGATTATGTTGCTGCCCCACCAGGCTGCACTGCAACTAAAGCAAGTGAAGGCACTAATGGCGCCGTTTGGAAAACTACAAGATATTTTACGGACTGTAAGTGAAGATTTCATTTACAGTAACTATTTGAACAATGTGCAACATTTCATAGCAGCTGCTTGGTGTGGCTCTTCGTGTTCAACAGGAATTGCCCAGTAACCAACATGAATCACCAAACGATGCGGCGCAACTGTCGGCAATATGGAAAACACGCTGAAGCGGTCAATTGAAAGCTCCTGTAGCATCACTGTAGACCTTCGACATGCAGCCAGTGTCTTCAGAGATGAAGACACTGGCTGGATAAACCCAACCTCATGGGCAACATGTTTTGCTGATGCGCATCTGTTGATTGACAGGTGTGTGACGATGAGACACTCAGAAATTAATTTATTCATGGACACAGGAATTAGAGTTTGCAAACACGTGGGAATGTTTAATATACTCTTATTTCACAAGACAAATCAAACAGCAAAACACAAATAATGTAAACATCCAAATGCACTGGTTTCAGGATCGGTGGAGGAAGCGAGAGGGTCCAGAAGAGGGAGGAGAAAGTCAAAATACAGTAAACACCTGCACTCTGCTTACTTACATCAGTAAGGTTTGCTTAGTTCAGCATGTCGACAGCGTTGGCATGAGAACACTGGACTAACAGCCAACGTGAAGCCACTGATAGAATAAATACAGCAGTTCTCTCTTGTTAACCAAGACACAATAAGAGAAACTCGTGGCTATAAAATCATAAATCTGTAGAATCACCTCTAAAGCTCAATAAAAACCCAACTTCATGACTCTCACCCAACTGTACTGGATTTAAGGGCATTTATTTGACAATAATAATACATCTGTGCTCAGATGGAAACCTCTGGCTTTATGTGGGAGGTGGATATCACTTAGCATTTACCTTTTTAAAAAGAAGAGGGGCATCCTGCAGTAACACACCCTCCTCCAATAAATAAGGACTCCTCTATGATTTCAAAGATATGTTTGGAGACATTACAAGCACAGACACTTTCCGTACACAACTTCTGGACACGTATACGCTACAATACACCTACAGTAGGGGGAGATTATTGCCCCGTTCTCATGAGGTGATGAAGATGAACTCTCATGAGAGGAAGATGAGCTGGAGGTAAAAAGAAGAGTGGAGAAAGGAGGATGGGCTAAGGTTCGGCCGCCTAGCTCCCTGAAGTGCAGGGCTGTAGGAAGAGATGAGAGAAAGGAGAGAAAGGTGAGCGGGGCTACAACCAGCAGCATCCCTCAGTGTGCCTCAGTGACGGGCGGCAGACTCCCTGGGATAAAACTCCGCCAGGGTGCTCTGAGGAATCCTCTTCAGCATCTCCTTGGGGAAGATTCGCAGCAGCTGCCAGCCGATGTCCAGGGTTTCATACACAGTCCTGTTGTCGTACGGGCCTGGGGGAGACAAAGGAAACACAAAGGGAACACGGCGGAGCTGGTTAGCATCCAAACATACCATCAACCCTCGTGTCTCCACTGTACGTCACATCAAGCACAGAATATCCCGACAAAAGGACAGTAAAGCCTCCAAATTCAGTGTTAAAGCTGCAGGAATTGAATTTTGACACAACAGTGACATACGGTATTATCACATAACAAGCAGCAGAGACGGAGCAACATGATCATTGCAGTGGAGCATTCGTGTCCTATTTTAGTCTCCACCTACTCCTGAAAAAAATATCTCTGCTCTTTAGCTGCTAAATGCTACTATGTTCACCAGCTGGTCGCTAACTTTGTCTGCCTGCTATTCGGTGCATATAGTGAGAAACATCTGCCTCCTGCTGCTGCTGGAAATGAGATTAATATCACTGTAAACCCAAATAATGAGCTAAAATAGGCTAAAAGGCTCCTTAGAGTTCAGAGGAAGTGCAGAGTTGGTGATAAGTGACTGCTTCACATTACACGTAGTCCTTTACGCCGTTATTTATTAAAACACATATTGGTGCATCTTTGAAGACCACCCGTTATCCCACAAACCGCCCGAGAAGAGGACAGGTGCTGGTTGCTTTGTGGATCATGAAAAGTAGAAGAATTCAGTGTAGAAGTCATCACACCGTAGTTGTGCTGCTGTGTGTCAAATACCAAGAAAGCACATGACATATAGTCAGTTCTGCTTTGCTTTTCAAGGGCAACATACCAAGAGCTTTTATTATGATGAATGCAAGCGCTCCAATTGTTTGATACAAGACGTCGTTCATTTCAAGGATATACATTTTTTTTATCCTTTTCTTTTCTGTTGTCGTGGCCAGGTTACCCTCTGCTGAGCCAGAACGCCTTCGTGACTGCCAGGTGGAAGATGGGGCCGGGCGAATCACGATGCATCCAAACATCTACGACTCCATTACAAAATACACGAAGGCACAAAAATAAAGTGTTGTAAGCCACCATGTGTGGAAGTGAATCACTGGTTGGTGCTCTCCAGTGAAGGTATCAGAAAACACTGCTGCAGGAGAGTCTCCGGGACCATGTTTGTTCTCCTTCAACTGGATTTCTTTGAGAACAGATCTTGGATGGATGCACGAAGTTCAAATGTAGATGGACTTTGACATTAGTCAGAAATGTTGCTAAATGTTACATACATTTTGTCCTTTGAAAATTGATATTCAGCTTTCTTTCCCATTGATGACTTGCGTCCTAACAAAAGTCTGACTGGAAGGATTTCTTAACACGGTATCTATGGTGACGTATCGATCACATGACAGATCAATGAGTTGTATATAAGGAGGCCAGAAACTGCCAGGTGAAGGCAAGATGGGCAAAAACATCCGGTTAACAAAAGGTGTTGTGGAGAAGAGCTGTGCGACGTGTTAAACAAGAAGTAAAAACTTTGAACAGAGCTAGCCATTTGCAGTCTTTATGCTAAGATAGGCGAATTACGCCCTAAGATATCCGTTTCCCATCTTCATGCTTAGCAAAGCTAATCGTATCGTAGCTCCAGCTATGTACTGAGCACACAGAGCAGCAGTTCATTTAAAAATCAACTCAACTGCTGGACTCCATTGCTTCTTAAGTGTATGTACATTTCTTAAAAATAAGTTTTAATAAACCCGGCGCAAAAGATTGCCCTGATGGTATTTTGCGGTAGTCTCAGTCGCTTCTGTTAATCCTGATCCAAATTAAAGGTTTTTAGAGCCCGTGGCCCCCCTTGTGATAAGTTCACAAATACATGACTTAATATCTGCCCACAGGTCTGGTTTGGCCCGGCTCTGGACTCAGGTTTGTTTCTAATAGAGGTTGTTGTGAGCAGAAACTGATGGAAATGGAGGGAAAATAAAAAACTAAAAATATTTCTCTCTCCATTTCCCATCTTGCCTCGCCATGATGACTACTCTGCTGTGGAATCCATCTGTGATCGAAAGAGGAAATACAGCTCTGTATGTACAGTATCTACCAAGGAGATGAAACCACCTCAACACTGAGCTTTGTTTAGTCACTTTCACGAAACGAGAGATGGAAGGAAACGGTCAGGTATGCTTCAGTAACAAAGAAGGAACCGACACGGTTCCTTCTTCGTCTTTTCCAGAAAAAAAACGTAAAGTCAGACATACAAAGTGAACGTGACTTCAACCGCCATTTTTCAGAATCAACATACCAGAATAGATGAACAAAAATACTCAGTAGCACTTACTGAGTATTTTTGTTCCTACTGTTGGTTAGTTTCCTTGTTCTGGCCTCGTGTCTAAGAGATAATAGTGAGATAAAGTAGAAGCCACTGTGGTTTTACTTTGAACAGTAACAACAAGATATTTAAATTCTTCCTCAGCAATGAGCTGCAGTGCAGCCATGTTGGCTTATGCTGATCTTCTGTGTACAGTGACCAATTTCTAAATTAAATTTCTCCTGATCCCAAAATTCCTATAAAAAAGAGGTTCTCTGTGATGAAGGGCTGGCAGTGTGCAAACTGTTAATTACTCATTTAGTCTATACATTTTTTAGAAATGGTGAATAATGGCCATCGTGAGATCTGGGAGCCCAAAGTGATGTGTTCATGTTCAAATTGCGTGCACTTTAAAATGTGACCAACAAGATGTTCCGTGTCCACAAGTATGAAGAGAAAAGCAGCGACGGTGGAGAAGCATGGAACAGCAACACATCGGCGGTGGTTTCCAGCTACTGCTCGCAATTATCAATGATGTGGTCATACTACTGCTGTAACTCGTATCTTCTTACCCTGAGCGATGAAGTTCTTCTCAAACTTCTGAAGGAACTCGAGGTAAAGCAGATCATCGGAGGTGAGGGCCTCTTCACCCACCACGGCCTTCATAGCCTGGACGTCTTTACCAATGGCATAACAGGCATACTGGAGACGAGGAGAGGCATTGTTATTAATAATGATGGCAGTTCATAAGACTTGCCATCAAAAACCTGTATTCTGTCACTGCCCTGTTTATATATTATCCTCATCAGTGGTTTTAGTTATTTATCAGGCAGAATTCAGAGGGAAAAACAAACATAATGTCCAGGTCACAGGATGATTTATTTAGGTACAGTAGGTCAGATTTGTTACCAGCTGGTTAGAAACGTCAGCGTGGTCCTTCCTGGTCATCCCCTCACCGATGGCGGACTTCATCAGACGGGACAGTGAGGGCAACACATTGATGGGTGGGTAGATCTAAAAGACACGTATGAAATTGTGCAAAATGTTAACTCCAACACTAAGAAGTCAAGTGAGTCCAATCTGAACACACGCACTTTTAGATTCAGGGTTAGAAATGATAAAAAACAAGATGCTCCTTAAAACTGCAGAAGGTTTGTACGTTTTCTTCAGTATTAAAGTCCACTGATAGTTGATTGTGCATCCACAGGTACACCGCAGGCAGCGTCTACTAACAGCTGATTCAACATACACTGTACACATATACTGACATTAGTAAGCTCAGAATGCATCAACACGGTTCTTATATTCCTGGAACATAGACACTCTCCTCAATCCCGTCATAGGCCGATATTTACAGTGTACATCAATGAGGTTCACAGAACTATGCTGCTGCTAGCGGGTCCATGCAGGTCGAAGGCATGTCAGCAGACCTGTGTCGTATGCAACCTTAATGTAGGAATAATACAAATGTTTTATCATGAGCATTAAGCTGGCCAGCAGTTTGCCCTTGTTTCACTTTGTGTTGACCAAGAGTTGAATCGTCAAGCGCCTTGATTGGGTTATTTGGTGATGCCGGAGTTTGAATACATCGTCGCCACCTGGTTAAATGACCACAGCGTATGAATTTGACAGTAACCGCTCCGTGTATTACATGTGAACGCACAAAATGACCAGTTGAACCAAAGCTAACACTGGGGCCATCTAACCCACACATGGGCAGCAGCCGTTTGTCCCAAGATGGATGGATGTGTTTTAAACGAAGCAGCTGATGAATACCTGTCTGTTGTGCAGCTGTCTGTCAACGTAGACCTGACCCTCAGTGATGTATCCAGTCAGATCAGGAATTGGATGGGTGATGTCTGTTGGAGGCACAAAAATGTATTTAAGCACAATAATCGTGTTCTGTTACATCTTGCAGTACAATTAACTCTACGCATAATGCCTGGTTCAGTGGAGATCATCTACAGCTGAGACACTATTCAAATCATTAAAATAATGTCAGTCATAGCACGGGAACAGACAGAATTTCTGTTAGCTTCCCAAGACCTTTACTCTACAATGGAGAGCCCGTGACCCCTCGGGAACACACGCAGCGTTTAGTAAAAGCCGACACAATCGCCTCCCTGTGATGCTGTAATGGGGGACTCCTGTTCAACTAGATAGGAGTAGGCTCTTCATATGTGTTGCTATGGTAACTGCAGGCATCAAAAATGTCTCCTCAGTCCATTTGAGATGCCTACTCCAGTAATTCAAACAATGACTTGCCGAGAGGCATTTAAGGACAGAAGACAGAGCACACAGAATGACCACACCGACATCCAACAGATACACAAGCAGAAAAAGAATAAAAAACACCGCTTTGAATGCACAGAATGCACATGGTATGCTCCGAATTCCTATCCAAGTCCCCTACAAAGGCTGACAGTTGTGAAGATGCATTTTTGGTCCAGCTTAAAGCACAGAAAGCTGTTCTGTTGCTCTCACCATCATTGGGCATGGTGAGAATGGGGATCTGGGTGATGGAGCCGTTTCTGCCCTCCACCCGGCCGGCACGTTCGTAGATGGTGGCCAGATCAGTGTACATGTAGCCAGGAAAGCCTCGACGGCCAGGCACTTCCTCTCGGGCAGCAGAGACCTACAGGTGAAGAGGGGGACAGCAACACGATAAGAAGAGTAAGCTGAAGGACACACAGTTAACATGCATTTACATTCTGATTTCCCTTTATATTTTCCATCAAGTTTGAGAACATTTTAATGTCGCATTCATAATTTGGCTACTTGTAAAGTGGCAGAAAATACATTTTAAGGGGAGGGTCTTATCACCTTATACAATTTATGTGACAAACATGTCAGCAAACTATTGTCTGAGTACATATCCAGCAGACACAGAGAACACTGGCATTCATTTGGAGTCATGTTTGTGCCAAAATGTCCTCTCCTTTTAACTGGTTTTTGGTCTCCACCAACTCAAGAGGGAAAAATCTGGCTCTTCAGCTGCTAAATGCTCCGCTGTGGGCTAAGAAGCTCAAAAGAGCCGAGGGAAAGTGCTGGTGGTGATGGACCATTTGCTACACCAACCAAATGACAGACAATAACATCACATTGTGTAGTACGGCTAACTAGCTCTACCCTGCAATGCACTAAAATGCTGCTCTATTTCTTCAATGTCTTCTACACTGATCGACTGGTGAGGATTGTGACTTTTTAGCCTCATTCTTTAAGCGTGATATCATGAATGTGGCCCGCTTTAACTCGAAAATGTCTTTACTACAGGGTTGCCAACTTTGGGTACCTGGCTGGAGTGAGATTTTGATGCCATGGGCATAATCACGCATATGCACACTTTATCATGTGCACATATTTGGACTTAATTCACCATCAGGGTTCAAGAAAGTGTGCACCTTACACAGGTGGCGGGAGCAGACCTTATTTCCTAAGATTTAAGGAAACAGCCTGACTACGCCGCCCTGATCAGCAGCGGTATTTTCTTTTTTTAATCCTGCTGGTAAATGGACCAGACCACATGCATTACAGGGGGGTTCAGATGGGATGGTTGGCTAAAGATGCCTGCTCCTTATTATGTCTTTACATTTTCTTTTGTCTAATATCTTCTTTATTATAAACTAATTATTTTCTAAACATTTAGGGGCCTCTACCAAGCTGGGGCCCCAACAGGGCGGTTGGACGAATGAAAGCGGGAGGCCAAACACGTCCACCACCGGTGGAAAACATTGGGAAAAATCCTGATTCGAAGCAAAGACGCAAAATGGCTCAAACGGCTCCAGCAGTTGCTCTTTACCATATTTTGATGTGATAAATGACATTAGGGCATCGACCCCTGTCAAACAGGACGGGTCTGTTCTCTGTGGGATGTTCACTCCAGGTGACACCCAGTTATCTTGGTTTATTAAAAAAAAAAAAAAAGATTACTTTGTTTAAAACAGACCTTTCGGTTAAAGAAGTTGTGATGGGGAGGATGATTCCTTTCACAACAAAGAAATATTAATTTTTTTATCTAAAGTTAAACCAAATCTTACTGGGTTTTTCCTCTACTCGTCCTCGTAAACAACAACAACAACAACAAATGTACTAAAGCCAGTTACTGAAGAGTCGAGTGAAGCCAACTCCTTCAGTAGCTTCACAAGAGGCAAACAGCTGGTTGGAAATGTTGTCCGTCTGTTTTCCGGCCTTCCACAAAAATGACCAAAAGCAAATCCTTGTTCTCAAAGTCAAGTGAATTCAGAGCAAGAGGGGAAAAAAAAAAAAATGCATCCCATTAATTCTTGGATTCAAAGGTTAATGGGCAGGCCAAACACTTGTGAAGTGTTGATTCAATGCAAAACTCAACCTTCACATGCATGAATGGGAACAGAAGATAAATGTTAATGTCCTCCTGGCTCTTTGTACGTGCTGAAATACCCATCAGGCTGCTGGAGTCTTAGCGGACTATTGCTGCTGCGTACATGTGCCGAGGTTATGGACAGCAAATGCAAGAAGGGAAAACACATATGCACACGAACCATTGAAAAACCTGCATTGTGCTGCCAGCATATTGATACCGCAAACTGTACAACATAAAAGGATTATTACAGCGATACAAGAGTGTGCGTCGAGAGGGCTGGACTCTTTGCTACGAGCAGAAAGGAGGGCATTTCCTTTTAAAGCAAAGCAAACAATAATTAAGTTACGGTATTTCCTACAAGAATGAAGGACACATTATCCTCCTTGCCAGCAAGGAGCACAACATTTTAGTGATCAGTCATCTTTGTGCTAATGCTGCAGAGAATATACATCACGTGTTATGTTGACACGCTGCCACTTTACTGAAAATAATACTCAATATACTGAACATGTGGCAGTTGTACATTATTTAAAAATGATTCAAAAATACAAAACACCACAACAGGGTCAGTAAGTACAGTTCTAATGACTGGAAAAAGATCCAAAAAATACTAATGATGGTCCAAGAGCCATGTTCAGTACACGCAGGCAACAGAAGGTTTGCTACAATAAATATATCCTACCAACAAGCAGGACTAACACATTGTTGGGTTCATAATGAGATTTGTTGACAGTAAGAGAAAGATCTTTAAAAAATGGCAGACTTATCTTTTAAATGTTTCAGAAGTGGTAAAAGTGATGACAAGCAGCTAAACTAGTGAGTGCTCACTGAGAAGACTTAACAGCTCAGACCTTGATACATTATGTCAGAGTGTTTCTGTGAAGAGTCCATGTCTGATTTCAGACAGAACCGTCAACTTGTTACACTCCATTTCCATCGGCAGTCATTCACTGCCCGACACTAACCGGTTTCCGTGGGGGGGGGATTTGATTTTCCCAAACCAATCACTAGGGACCTACGTATCTGAGGTACCGTAACTACGTAATTGAACCTAACATCATTTTAAGTCGCCACTGACGCGTAGCCACGGCAACATGCAGGTTTGGCTGGTTTTTAAGAGTGGAGCAAAGCGACGTTGCAACAAACTACAATGTCGGGGGTTATCGAGAAGACATGCTGATCGGATTCCAAAGTACTTGGTACATTTAATCAATTTAGAACAGCCTCAATAGCAGCGTCTATCTTGTCTGTAGCAGCTGCCATTGCTGTCATTACTCCTCCTTGGTTCCGAAGCACAGCTTGACAACGCTTGTCAGCAACTCACTTAACGCCATTAGTCCTGCCCTCGGTGCTGATTGGCTAATCGACAGCGTAGCCAGTATTTCCAAGAAAGAGGAGTTGGTCGTCATACCTCTCGCAGAGCCTCAGCATAGGAGCTCATGTCAGTCAGGATGACCAGGACGTGCTTCTCACACTGGTAGGCCAGGTACTCTGCTGATGTCAGCGCCAGGCGAGGGGTGATGATACGCTCAATGCTGATTGGTCACAGAAAAAAAAGTAAGTTATTCTACTGCACATGCAACAACTTGAGGTCTGAAATCGACTCTAGAGATTTTACATTTGGAAATATGAAGCCAATAAACACAACAGTCTGTGTGTAGAACAACATTCAGAATCCATAACTAAGCAAAACATACAAACAGTCGGACTCACTGGTACAATTACTGCTTTCACAGAATCTTACGTGGGGTCATTGGCCAAGTTCAGGAAAAGGCAGACGTTGTCCATGGAGCCATTCTCCTCGAAATCAGACTTAAAGAAGCGGGCAGTTTCCATGTTCACCTGAGAGACAAACGATACAAGTTAATGACACGTAGGCACCTTAGGTGGGGGGGTTGAAGGGGGAACACAGAAACACGAGGCAAACATACTGCATGAAGTGATGCACAGCCACCGACTGTCCCAGAATTAGCTGGATAGCTACATTTCATCAGCATTACTGTGCTCCAAATGTTAGTAGCTCTAATGGAGAAAGCTGTCCAAATTCAGTGGACCTGTGCTGTACTCCGTTGCCTCTGGCAGCTCTTGACTGCCTGATGTTACCTGACCATAGTGAAGCAAACTGCCAGTGTGGGAGGAAGATTGTGGGTCATTTTGTACATTAAGCAGGCGTTTGCAAAATAGATAAAATGATCAAAAAGGTCAGTAAGCTGTACTTTTGTAATTATGACAGTGATGACATGATACCTAGAATGCTTTTTGTCCAATATTCTGAGTGTTCTTTTGTACAAACAGTACTGAGCCTAAGAACACTTTCCCCCCCGCGTGGGACCAAGTATAGGACAGATGTGGGCAAAATTATATAATGCTTGTACAACTTGGCAGCATCTGCTGACGATTGGTTCAGTGACTGTAGGGAAGATCCTTTTCACCTGTTTTCCCAAAAGGTTACGTGTATTCACACTCATTAATGATCGCCAAGAGGTTTTTGTTGAGACTCCCATACATTTATACCCTCAGCATTAAGACCAAGACAAAATAAAATCATTTAAATATTAAAAATGGTTCAGGAGTCATTCAATAGGAGCTCTTAGCTCAATAGAAGTCTTTCACTCCGAGTACACATAAAGGCTGCGGCTACTGTGTGCACATATCCTTCGATTTGTCCTTTGAAAATGCATATCCATGTGTTGCTTTGTATAAATCCCTATTAACACCGCTTTGAGTAACCACAATAGGGACGTGAATTGGTGGAGAAGTGGAAGAGGGGAGGATTAGCATTTAGCAATTGAAGCCAATGTGTGTGTGCTCGGTAGAGGTCGGCCTGTCACAATTGAGGCATTACAGCAGACAGGAGGAGGAGCTGAGGTGTAGAGAACTTGATACTGCGGGGCCGACAGCGTTTAAGGGCCTGTTGAATTAGTAACTCGTCTACATGGCTGGAGGATATACTCAGAGGTGCAGAAGTAACAAGAGGGACTTAAAGGTTAAATCACCTTGCACCTGGTGAATAAGGCTGTGGAGAGAGGGGACAGGGTTAAGAGGGGGATTAGAGTCACAGATTGGGGAGGGAGGGTCCACTGAATGCTGCAGTTTGTCTGCTTACCCCCATGGCTGCGAAGACAATGGCAAAGTTCTCAGCACTGTAGTCCATCACATCCTTGGATTTCTGCACCAGGCCGGCCTGGCGACAGATCTGGGCAGCAATCTGGGGGTAAGAACACACACAGTCTTTAAAAATATTATACATGTCAAATTAATGAAGCAGTGAGTATTCATGAGAGAATGTCAATGTTGGGTTACTATTTATGTTTGAGTGTGTATGTTGAGTACAGATTTTTTTGTGAATCCAGAATAGAGTCCGCTTATCGAATCCAAATCCTTTTGAATCCCTTATCAGATCTAATTAATTTACTTCTAACATCTGCAAATACATTAGGTTACAAACTATTCTTAAATATTCAATTGAGATCCATAGTCAACTGTTATTGGATGAGAATGCAGAAACGCCACAGTTTTGAGTGGTCGCCAAATTAATCACAACCTGTAGCTACAACCTGAATTATTGGACGAGCAATGCAACATATGAAATACTAATAAAATGTATCTGACACACTGACAGAACAGGTGAAGCCTTCTTACTTTGCACAACCTAGATTTTACAAGCCACTTGCTCCAGATACTGTCGGGCCACAGTCAGAAATAATAAGCGGATATGGTTAAAATAGTGATATAACATGCATAAAAGTGTAACGAGGAGATTTTCCCTCGATTGCTGTGAGGAGGAGGAGGAGTTCAAGTATCTCAGGGTCAAGTATCTGAAGGTATAATGGAGCGTGAGATGGACAGGCGGATTGGTGCAGCATCAGCAGTATTGCAGGTGCTGCACCGTACCGTCGTGGTGAAGAAGAGCTGAGCCGGAAGGCAAAGCTCTAAATTGACCAGTCGGTCTATGTTCCAACCTTCACCTATGGTCATGAGCTTAGTGACTGAAAGAATGAGATCGCAGATACAAGCTGCTGAAATGAGTTTCCTCCGAAGGGTTGCCGGGCTCACCCTTAGAGACCGGGCAAGGAGCTTGGACATCCGGAGGGAGCTCAGAGTAGAGCCGCTGCTCCTTCGCATCGAAAAGAGCCAGTTGAGGTGGTTCAGGCACCTGATAAGGATGCCTCCTGGACGCCTCCCTTTAGAGGTTTTCCAGGCACGTCCAACTGGTAAGAGGCCCCGGGGTAGACCCAGAGCACGCTGGGGGGATTATATATCCCAATTGGCCTGGGAACGCCTTGGGGTCCCCCAAGAGGAGCTGGAAAGTGTTGCTGGGGAGAGGGACGTGTGCACAACTCTGCTTAGCCTGTTGCCTCCGCGACCCGGCCCCGGATAAGCGGAGGAAAATTGATGGATGGATACACTGCACCTTTGTAAAAGTCTGTCAGTTCAAACAACTGAATGAAATATGAATTCTCTCAAGACATTTGTTTCTTTTTATTATTCATCATCATTTGTACGTAATTTAATTTCCTGAAACACTGATGAAATTGATTAGACTGTTTATTTAAATACCTCAAAGAAACTCATGAATTCAACGTATTAATTACTACAGCGCTCTGACTGGGTCACGTCATATTTTAAATAAAATGTATATATATGCGTGTGTGTGTATAGATGAAGAGAAGTACGTATGTACCTCATCTTGGATAAATGTCAGTGTATAAAATATCCAGAATATTAAAGCCTGAAACTTTTTTTAGTCAGCAGGCAATAAAAAGTTCAAACAGAGCAGAGAATCAAAAATATACTTTCAAAAAGGAACCAAATGAAATAAAAGCAGAGAAGTAAAATAGAGAATAACACAGAGATGAGTTTAATTAGAGAGAAAGGGGAGGGCGAGAGACACTAAGGAGGAACAGAGAGAGAGACACTGAGGAGAGAGAGAGAGATGTTTACCGCCAGAGTTTCTTCTTCTGCTCACAGAACACACACAATCTAACTGGTGTGTGTGCGTAACCTTTTTTGCGCGTGTGCGTGTGTGTGTGTGTTGGGGAGCGAGTGAAAGCGGAGGAAGTGTGAGCAGCAGTGATAATAACATTATAGTTTCTTTATAGAGCACGTTGGTGGAGCAGTTCTTTGTTTGATTTGTATTTTAAGGTGTAAGTCTGTATTTATGGCCCCTGCATTCTGTGACGATCTGCGCTGATAGATGATACCATTACTAACTTACCTGATTAGGATTTGAAGGTTAGTAACTGGACGAAGAAAACAGGAACTTGCTGACAGTCTGCAGGAATTCAGACTGAAGATCTGCAAGTGTTGTTTTCACCATAAGTGTAGACGGCCTTAAGCAGCATTCAGGTGCAAGGACACAGCACAAGCGAAGGAACTTTGTGCTCTTCTAAATCTACGTGATACATTGTACAAAGTTTGGTTGGTGGCTCTGCTGATTCTGTATGAACAGTCACACCTTCAGTGATCAGTGATGATGATCAATAACTCAAGCAGACATCATTTAGACCACGTCCTCCCGAATCCAGAGAACCATCAGTCTGTTCCTGCGAATCTCCATCATCATCACATCATCTTCATCCAGTCACAGTGATTTACAGTGTGTGTGTGTGTTCAGTCTATTACAGCTTCATATTGCAGCTGCTGCCTCACTTCGTTAAAACATCTGTTAGAGGTGAATTTATGTCAGTGAGCTCCCATTAGCTCACATATATGAGAGCACACACGTACACACACAATGTAACACACACACACTGACACACACACTGAAAGATAAGATAAGATACTCCTTTATTAGTCCCTCAGTGGGGAAATTGCAGTGTTACAGCAGCAAAGGTGGTAGCAGAGCAACAGTAGTAAATAAGTATAGAAAGCAAAAGAAAATTAGAAGGTAAAATATAAGTGTATATATACAGAAACTACAGAATTTACATTATTGCACATATGAGTATTGGTATTGCACATTGTATGAGGTACATTATACACACACTGTTACGTTCCTTTATGTATAGGGGAACCTTAAGGAACTGCAACATAAGGTATCCCAGAAAATGATGGAACAGGGTGTAGGCAATAAACAGCAGGCTTTATTTATTAACCACTCTTCTGTACGCACAAACATAAATACAACAAGTGGGAGAGGGAGGACAATGGGTGGATGCCAAATTAAATGCAATTAATAGAACAAAACACACCCAAACTCTTATCTGTCTAAACACAAAAAGAACAACCAAAAGGGCTGACTGACCTCTACTAAATAACAAACTGTCAAAACGATACAGAGGTAGCTCCACCCAACTTCCCAGTGTGTCTAGACAATCACAGCACTTCCTGTGTACATGTACATGGTGCCCCCGTCTTACCTAGTCCACACCTCTCACCACACAAGAAACAAGTGAAGTTAGTACGCATCCTGGTCACCGTCCCTGGCTCTCGGTTCCTTAAGTTCGGTGGCAGATACTTCAGGTTAGTCACTCAGGGTTTCACGAGCTTTCACTGGGTCTTTCTCAGTTCAGTTCTCTCTGTGTTTCTGTAGCTGTCCTTCACAGGTCCTCCCAGGTGTCTCTCTGCGGATCTCTTAATTGGGACGCTCCTTGCAGCCGATAGGTCGGTCCACGTAGGCACTCCCAGACCGAGCCCCTCCACATCCTGCACAAGTCCATTAACCTTATTTACCTGTGAAGATGACAGAGGCAAGACAGACAACAGCAAAAGCATCCACTACTCTCTCACACACACTGTAACAAACACACTAAGACACACACTGTAACACACACATACACATTGTAGCACACATACAGTGTAATAAACACACTGTAACACACACAGCTGGTTTCTGTTTAAAACATTCAGTTTGTAGAAATCTAAGGGCAAATGTAGAAAATGGTGTTAAACTTGTAAAGTTTTAAAGAAACTGGAATTTTATTTATATAGCACTACATCATAACAGAGTAATCTCATAGCACTTTTTAATGAAGAGCAAGTATAAACCAACTCTATATGTATAGACCGAACATTTCCACCACGAGCAGCACTAGGAGACAGTGGCAAGGAAACACTGCCTTTAACAGGCAGAATCATCTGGTTCTGGTTTCAATCAGGTAAACATTAAGATTTAAACAAAAATTTTTTAACCCCTTGAGATGATTGACAGTCAGGACTGATCACACACACATCAGCAGCTCAGCAGGAGTCACCAACAGACGAAGGTCTGAGATCTTACTCAGCTTTCTCACTTTTAACCTTCACCTTCTTTATTACACCTTTATACCCATAATGCTCGTTACTAATTCAACTGCATCTCTCTTGCTCTCTCTGCTGCTGTCTGCGAGTGTTTCTGCCCCTGGATCTGTAGGGTCTTGATCTGTGGGGTCTGGATCTGTGGGGTCTGGATCTGTGCAGCCTCTTTACATCAGAGCTGCTAAACGACTCATTGACCTCCACCGCTCGCTCGTTGCCTCCTGATTGGCTGCTGCTGACCTTGTTGTGCTGTCATGGTGAGGGGAGGGGTTCAGTGATTGGCTGAGAAGCAGGAAGCAGCAACAGAATGCATTAGTGTCATTAGAGCAGCACTCAGCGAGAGAGAGAGAGAGAGAGACCATGTTAATACAACACTTCATTATCACACCGAGAACAACACACAGTCACAGAGGACAGACACATCTCTGACCTGCTGCTGATGTTCCTGAAGACACGGACACAAGGCTCATTAACACAAACACAGAGAACACAAAAAGACAAGAAGAGAAGGAAGAAAACAAAGACAGAGAAGGAATGATCAAGTCGAAGAAGACAAGAAGCTCAACAAGGAGGAAGACAAAAAATACAAAGCAATGAAGAAATGAATACAAAGAAGATGACAGTATTAATAAAAATACAAAAGACAAAGGAAAAATATAAGATGAAGAAAGGAAAGAAAACACAGAAGGAAGAAGAAGACAAAGATGAAGTAAAGAACAGGAAGAAAAGACAACGATGGCAGCTAAGCTTTGACTCATGTAGGACTGCACCTGCCTGCAGACACCTGCTGGCCTGTGCAGGTGCAGTAGATGGCCTCTGATTGGACAGGACCAGTTAGGATGCACAGTGACCATCTAATAAGAGCTCAAAGACTAACTGCTGTTCTCTAATGAAGCAGTGATGGTTGACCTCTGTGACCCCTGTCTGTTGGCTGTTCTGCTTCAGTAATTACCATGGTAACAACACATCATCATCATCGTCATCGCCGCCCGGCAACAGGAAACAGTTGCAGAGATGTGCTAATTTAACCAGCTGGAGGGTGAGAGGGTGTGTGTGTGTGTGTGTTTTAACCAATTATCACCCAGCAGTGGCATCCACACACACACAGACCCCTGTTAATAATGTAAAGTGACATCAGGAGTAAAAACTCTGAAACATTAAACACATTAAAGTTGAATATGTGCCATCGCTGCCTCTCTCTCTACCAGTGAAGGTCTCTTGCCCTCGAACAGCATTAGGTGGGTGAAGAGGAGAAGACTTTAAAAACTGACTGCACTTTAGCCTGTTAACTCTCTGGTAGGGGGTTAGAGGAACCCAGGTTGTGTGGTCTGGGACAACAATTCCCACCATGAGCAGTGCTAGGCGACAGTGGTAAAGGAAAACTGCCTTTTAACAGGCAGAAACCTCGAGCAGAATCAGAACCAGAACTAGAACCAGACTCCCAGTCTTAATGAGTCACATGCTGTTCGTTTATTATAAAATGGCTTTTTGTTACGATTGGTTTCCAGGCTGAACTGCTGAAGCTGAAGCTTTATAGTAATGAATGCATTGTAAACTCTAATCAGATTGATTAGTGTGCGAGGACACAGATACCTGCTAAATATGTCTTCATGCTGATCTTTAAAGACTAACTGTCTGAATACAGTACATACATAACATGCAGTACAAGACATATACAGGTTTATAATTACCATTAGTACTAATAATATTAATAAGTGTGCTGGTCACTGCAGAAGTGTGGAGGCAGGAAGAGAGAGAGAGACAGCGACAGACAAGAGAGAGAAACAGAGAGCTGCCGTCTGAATGTACAGGTCTCTTGGGGGGGGG
>JAVQJF010019105.1:0-24278 GCA_036023855.1 Gadopsis marmoratus | reverse complement strand
GGAGAGAATAGAAAGAGCGAGAGATACAGACAGAGGCAGACATGCAGAGAAACAGAGACAGGGATTGTGAGAGAGAGGTAGAGTCTTTGAGAGATTGAGTCAGAGTGTGAGAGAGAGAGAGCGCTCAGTGCATCATGGAATGTCTCCCGGCAGTCTAGGCCTATAGCAGCATAACTAAGGGGGGGCTCAGGGTTCGTCCAGGCCACTCCTCCTCTAAGGGGTGGCTCACGGCTCACCTGAGTCAGCCCTGCTAGTTATCAGGTAACTTCTGTACAATTCGCAAATGTGAATTAGTCTGGAACCTCTCAGTTCATTTTCAATTTCCAAGGGGCGCAGACCAAAATGCCTCTAGATTCTATTGGATAGACCTACAACCAGTCAGGGCAACCAAACATGTAGCTTTGACTGCATCTAGTAGTTCTTCTTTTAGAGAAAATATACCATGAAGTTTGTTTAATACTGACGCCATAACAGATTCTGAACGTTCCATTCCGATCAGTTTAAGCCATTTTGGTGTTTACTCCTCTGTACAGTCCTCGTATCAAACCCACCAAATGCTAGACAAATGGTTGTGATTGGCCAGGTCTGCCGGAAATATGTCTGAATGGAAGGGGGACCAGACGCATCTACAAGAGCAAATCAAACATGAGCTTGCAGATTCATCTGGTTCCCAGGCAAGCCACTTTCTATATCATGTGTCACATTTTGCTTGCATAGAACTACATCTCCACACTGCTATAAAACACTGGTTGTCTGGCTGCAGGGATAAGAACGGCCCATTTGTTGCAGTTTGGCAGTAAATACTATAGTGATGATGTTTCCACCTCTTTGTCCCTTCTGGTTTCTCTCCCTGTCTTTCTCTCTTTATGTGACTGTTCTATCTTTGGCCTTGTTATAGGGACAGAACCCTCCAGAGTCAACAACCAAGTATAATTGAAACTGCATTGTGTCAAACACAGTGAGTTAGTCGTGTACTCCCTCAGAATTATTGATACATATACTATAGTACTACACAGGTGAAGAGCGGGAGCCACAGATGTAGGTGGAGAGGGTAACAATAAAATGATTGTCATAAAAAATGCAAAACATTATTAAAAGTATTTAAAAGTGTTTTTGCCTGTTCTAGATGTAGCTATACAGCCACGTTTTTATAAATGGGTACAGAAGCACAAAAAGGCACTGGTAAGTTGATTCAGTTACTTCAGTTCAGTAATCGACTGAATGCCTGAAATTAAATCTATAGTACATACCGTGCTGACTTTTAAAATTTAAACACCACTGAATTAATAGCATTCAGCTATTTTAGAATCAGCTATCTGAATTCCCCTCTGACATTTCAAGAAGGTCCTTGATTTAAAGATTTTTTTTTAGGGTCCAAAAATGAGATAGAAAATGAAGTGTCCAATATTCCAAAAGCTATATTCAAGTTGCTCAATTCCAACTGCTCATTTTTTGGACCTTGAAATTCAAGTCTATACATATATAGGTTGTTCTAACTGGACTGTTGAAATACAGACATAAAAATTCAAACTCTGTCCTGTATCTGTCATATGAACCAAGAAAAATCAGATAAGGCTTTTAAATATACAATACAAAGCCATTTCATAAAATCACACAGATTGAAAGAAAAATATTTGCTACTGTTTTTAAATGTCAACATTAAGTAATCAGTGTTGATTACATTTCACAATTAGGTAATCAGCTGCTGAATTAAAATGATATTGATACGGCCTTTCTTTTCTTCTGAAGAGGGAGCCAGTTCTGCTGCCATTCCTGCACACTGTTCCACTGCAGCTTTTCTAAATCTTCCTAAAACTGTCTTTGCAATTTTATGATAAAGGAAATGAATTCAACACGTTTGTTACGCCTCAGGGATTCACACACTGGATTTAGGAGAGAAACACTGAATGTAAACATATTCGAGCCTGCACCTGCAGGACTTCCTGCTGCACCCGCTGCCACCACGGCCCATTGTACCCTTTACCTGACGGCCTGCAATCCACCGTAACCGTCACATATCACCAAATGACTTCTGAGTCCATGTTGAAAAGCTCTATAAAAATCTGACTTCTGGGTCGATCCACCCCATGTACACCTCTAATTTGGAGCGGAACATTTGCTGAACACTTTACTTATTCACTTCAGTTTTACAACCTATAAACACACACACACATGCAAATCAATCATTCAAACTGATGATATGATAATTAGACAGAGCAAGTGTAGACCGTAAAAACAGCAGCAAAAACCTATTTAAGTATACCAAGAAGACCAATGCATGCGAGGAAATGAAAATGAAGAAAATGTAATAAAATGCATTGAAAAGCTAAAATAATAATAAGAACATTAATAAAAATAGTACAATAAAATAGAGTTAAATAAAAGCTAGACAAATAAAATAGATAAAAAAGACCAAAACTAAACAAAGGGATAAAATCCATAATCGACAATCGAAAATCTTTGATTTTTGAAAGTGAGGATTAGGTGAGGATTGTGATACAGAGGAACCAAGAACATTGATTTCATTCAATTCAGTTTTATTTATATAGCTTTTATAAAGCTATATTTATATAGCTTTGTAGCTCAGCTCTCCATTCATCACCTATAGACGGTCAATCTTGCAATCCTTTTTACCCTCGTGTGTGAATACCTAAACTCCTCTACTTAGGTCAGCTTCTCTTGGTGGCTTCATGTCACTTCAGAGTTTGATGCATGATGCATGATGCATGATGCATGATGCACACACACACACACACACACACACACACACACACACACACACACACACCTACCTACGCTAGCATCCAACTGCAGACCCTTTTAAAGTAGGACAGGAGAGCATGTTTGATATTATGCATGCAGTTCCCAGACCCCAGCATTTGTGTACAGGACACCCATGGGAGCCTATTACCAGTGACACTACCAGACACCACAGCCCTATAGCAACAGAGAGAGAGACAGAGAGGGGGAAAGAGCGCAGAAAAAGACAATACAGAAACTAAATGTAAAGTAGAAAGAAAGAGGAAGCAAGGAAAACAAGCACGAAAAAATGGCAATAGGGTATAAAAAGAGGGTGGGATGCTGTGACAAAAAACTAAGACGAAGAAGAGCAGAACAGCGTGGGAAATGGTGGAGGAGTCATGAAGTGACAACAGGGACAGAGTAGAGTGACAGTGAGAACAATGGAAGGAGGTCAGAAAAAGAACATAGAGATTATTCAAGAAGACATGGTTCTGGAAAAACATTTCCTTTGCTTAGGAATTATTTCAGAGGTTACTGTTTTGGGAAATCACTTGAATTCTTCTTTAAGCCTTCTGACATGTCGCCGTATTCCTTTAGTGTGGAGCAAATTGGAGCATAAAACTAGTTTCTTCTTCTTTCCGTAGCACTTCTAAAGTCATATGTGCATATGTGAATGCTATAGTTGATGATAATTCTGATATGTTCTGCTAGTCCTCCAAATTTCCACACAGATCCGCGTGCAGTAATTACAGTATTTCTTCCCATTCCTTTCAATGTCCTATAATTGGCTTTTTGACACACAGAAGCATGTGTGTGTGGGGGTATATGTGTGCGGTGTATAATTGCACTCTCATTTACTTCTGTAGCTGTGCGTGTCCTTAGGTCTGAACACGTCATTAAGCATCTGTCTAGGTCTGACTGTGTATTTTATGCAAGTACTTGTAGGAAAGAGTGCGTTCTTATGTGTAAGCAGTGTGGCGGCTGCAGCAGCAGCGGCTTTTGCGCCACAGCAGTTGAAACAGTGATTACGGTGACAGATGAGCCAGAGCCTGTCGTAGTTTTTCCTCTTCTCTCAACAGGCAGATGTCTCCTCTTGATCTCCGTCTGTTGCCTTTTGTCTCACTGTGCAAAGCGTTTGGCGGGATATTTTCCGAGTCAATTAGCTAACGAGCAGCTAACGATGAGATAAGGCCAATTAAGATAATAGTGATTGTGATGATGGTAATTATGACAATGAGATTGGTGAGCCACCAGGTCAGCTTCAGGAAGAGGCAAAGTAGGCATGGATGAGAGGCAAGGGGGAAAAAAAAAAAAAACACCACCTCCTCCTCTAGAAATAACGTGCGTAATTGCAACAGCTGCAATTAAGATGAGACGCCAAACATCTTTTTAGTGTTTGAAGAGGTCGCTAACACATCCGCTCTCATGAGAGAGAGCCGCATGTGTTTCACGTGTGGTGACAGACTTCAGGCTGCAGAAAACAAAGCTGAGCAATTAGCCAGAAAATGTGTGCAAACAAAATACAAGTGGTTTAAACTAGTCAGGCACATTAATAATATAATAATAATAAAATGGCACATTTGTCAAGTCAATTCTACGGTAAAAGGAGTTTGTCATTCTGCGTTCTCACTGTGCTGTGACTGACGGTGGTGGTATAATGAATCAGTCTGGTTTAAAGAGCTTGTAATGGTGATGGAGTTTACGCAGGAGATGCTAGGAGGGGAGTTTGTGTGTGCGTGTGTGTTTGTGTGTGTCTGTGAGGGTGTTGCATTCTCATGGGAGGGTAACATATGTGAAATGAACATTTCTTTCCTTCAAAACACACACACACACACAAAGAGCTCCAACAGAAGATATAATCAACCCTTCTGTGAGATGGCCACATTCAAATACTGAAAGCTTATTTAAACAACATATTCAATATAAAACATGTTTTATTATCTGGCTCCAACTCAGCTGCTGTGAGCGCAGACTAATACACAAACACACACACACTGATCTGTTATGCCATAACCTCCCCTCTAACCCTCTCAGCTACACAAAGACAGAGTAAGTGTTTCAGGTTAGAAATTGGATGTGTCAAATACTCACTCTAGCATGAAATACATAATAGTGAGAAATGTTCCTCTTTCCTTTGTGTCTTTTTATTTTCTCCCTATTTACTTTTTTATTTGCCTGGACCTTCTTTCCCCAATTTGGTACGGCCACCCCCCTCCCTGTGTTGGATGTGATTTTCCCCCAGCCTCACCTGCTGCCTCCGCTCTGTCAGGAAGTGTGTGATCACTAACAGGTGAGTTGCTGGTGGAGCTGGTTTAGCACTTCTGGAATTATTGTGTTGAACACCTCGCATATGTCCCTGGGGTGTTGAGGTGTTGGGATGTAGGTAAACATTCCCAGAGCCGTCTCTGATGTAGTGTAGTCCCATGTTGTCTGCATCATCCACTGACCTGTTTGCCCAGTAAGCAAACCTGAGGGGGTCCAGCAGGGGCCACAGACGTCCCGGCAACGAGCCCACAGTCATTTAATCCTGTTATGAAGGGTTTTTTGGGGACAAAGAGGGAACATCACACAGCTCCAGTGATCTGTTGAAGATCTGTATGAAGATGGGGGCCAGCTGCTCAGCACAAACCTTCAGACAGGAGGGTGACACTCCATGGACAATGTCTATCAAATCCATAGTAAAACATTGATCAGAGGCACAGCATACATGTATGCTAAAATCATCTAAAATCAAGGCTTAAAACAAGGCATAGATTTTCCAACCTGGAAACAGAGGACCGGGCCGCTGTGGATCTATCAGGTGTGGTACGTTTTTAGGACGAGATGGCTTGGGGATAACGTCTGTGTTGTTCTGGCTGTGCAGTTTTAAATCGAAGGTCCAAAAATCCATTCAAGAGTCCTTCGGTTTAACATTATGTTGATTCTGGCTGCAGGAGTTTGTATTGTTTACCCTCACTTGGATTTGAATTGACAGGCTGCTATAGCTCGCTGTTACACTGTAGTCGCAGACGCAGTAAGCCAATGCAAGATCTGATTTAACAGCTACTTTAAGACACCGATCCCTGGCTTCCTGCTCACAAGCACTGCCATTTGAGTTAATTGGAATAATTACAACTGGAATGAACATGAGTTTGATCTTTGGCATTTAATGTTAGTCAGTTACTGGTTTCTTTAAAGTGGCATGTACTGCTGAAAGGTGCCCTTACCCTTAGCTTCAGTCTAAATGCTAGGCACTTGCCCGTGAAATGGAAGATGGGGATAGTAAATTGCAGATTGCAGGATGTTAATTTGCCAGGTAATCATAGCTGTAATTAGTAATAATAGTAGGTAAATCTTAATTGGATTATTATATAACTCCACTGAGATTCCTGTGCAGCTTAAGATGGTAAACAGGGACAATCAGGGAAATCAACTCCCAGTTCTGAAGCGAGATTTGAAAGTGTGGGATGCTATTTGAAAGGACTTTGGTTTCCCTTCCCTTCTATACTCTTCAATTAATAAAAGTGAGGGCTCAAATCCACTGTTCTTCATTTCCATTGTTATCACATCTATGATCCGATCCATCTGTTAGTGTAATATGTACTTACTTCATTGTCCCTTAAGCTGCGGCAACACACAAGCCAAGTGTTTCTGTAGCCCTTGTAGCTGGAAGCAGGGATGTATCCTTCAAGATAAAATCATGAGAGAACAAAAGTGGGATTGAAAAATGGCTCTGTATGCACTGCAAACTACTGCAGAATTGCACATAAGATTATCTTATTTAACTTACAACAAAGGTCTTGGAATAATGGATTTGCACTAAGTATGCAGAGTGGTGAACGGTGGTGTGATGGTGATTTGTTTTTGTCTCGGATCATCTTAAAGCCAAAATATGACTTCTAGTCTCTCTACAGGTCGAGTTCCAAAAGCCCTGGATGCAACACAGCAGTTTTTCATTAGACTCTCGCTGCCTGGTATACCTCTTTCAAACTCCACGGGCCCAGTTCATAATGCTTTCTTGTTAAAGAAGTTCAGGTCTCAAGCCGAGATAAACTTGATGAAATCATCGGGGTCACTTTCAAAAGCTCCTCCAGAGCCACAGAAGACATTACTGTTTTCACAGGATGAGTGGTACTCCTCTCCTCATGACAAGCAAACTGATTCATGAGGAAAATATCTGGCTATTTAGTTGCTAAATGCTCCACTATTCTTCACCAGCTAGTCACTGACTTTGTGTGCTGTTTGGTGCTGCCGAATGAACCAAACAGTAAGTTATTGGCTGCACAAGCAAAACAGAAAAAATGCAAAAATGTCCTGCTGCATGGTCAGGTTGTAATTGTGGCCATTTTTTTTATTGTTAACATAAAAATATTGTTAATTGCATGCTCTAAGGAGGTGATTAGACAATTAATGGAGCCAAAGCTATTAATACTGTACATGTCTCCATAAGTCGACCAAACTGATAATACAAATTTGAGTACCTTGATGAAGCTTCAACAGTTAAGCCTTCTGCCAAGGTTAACACTTTGTTCCCATTATGGCACTTTTATTTTTGTTTACAAAAAACACCTGTGAACAGTGAAATATGTGTCAGTGCGAACACATTCACCTCCAAATCACCCCTCTTGTCGACTCACAGCTCAGTGTGTCTGAACCAACGCACAGATGTTTTTTTTTCTCAACTGTTGTCTTTCATGTCTTATCTATTTTTGCTGCAGTCAGTTGCTTCAGTACAATGTGGAAGATACCTTTCTGATTGTGAATGTATTGTGATCTTTGGAGCTATGTGGGGAAAAAAAACTCCTGAAGTACAGATTAACATGGTAGCAACGAGGATGCATTGTAGAATAACCGAGAAAGCTCTCGCATCTGTTTTAGTTGGATGCTCAGGTGAAGGTGGAGATTTTCTTTTAACATATATAAACTCAATTTATAAACAACTTCAAACCAACAAATCTTAACCACATCAAGCAAACAAAACTAGTTGTTTGTCAGATGGTGTCTATGGCAATGGACTAGCATCAGTGGCCCTTCAATGCATAAACAAAATTGAGCGTCAAGACAGTTTAGTATTACAGAATTTCGTGCCTGTATGTACACTTAAAATGTTGATTTCTTTCCTTTTCTTACTGTTCTACAGAAAAACAATACAGCAACAATACAACAATACAGCAGACAATACAGCAGACAAATTATATTCAGGATAAATGTCAGGCAACAGAGACGTTATCTGAGATTGGTGCTCGCCTAACTCTGCAGCAGTACAGCTCACAGTAATACATTGGATGACTCATTTTGTGCTTGATGACAGAGAAAATATGACACAGCACAAAAAACAAGCTAAGATGCGTTCAATTACACAAGGCTCAAGAGGCCATGTAAAGGTTTCCAAAGAAGTGCGATCTCTTCGATGAGACATGGTGGCCTCAATTTCCTGACTTTCGGAGAAAACTGGAAGGATTTAGAGCAATCTATATGAACGTAAATGGATTTGTAAATGGATTCATGCAAGATGAAAGGGAAATGTAGGATTTTGCACAGGTAGAAAGAGCTGCTTTTGACCACTGCAGGTCACCTCCCAGCTGGTGAAGATCCAATAAATGTGAAAAAGGTAAAGTTCAACTCCTGCAGGTGCCATTCCTCCACAGCGATTATCATCCTCCACCACGCTCTGATGGTAAAAGCAGATAGACAGCCTCCGCCTTGTGTGTTTACTGCCAATATTGCTTTTAAAGAGAAGCTGTCCTTCAAGACTCCTGAGGATGGCCCTGACATTTCCAGAGAACATTCTCTGAAAGATGGCGTCTTTATTTTGAAGTCTATTGAAAGTGACAACAGCTCGCATTTACTGGCCACCCCTTTTTGTCCAACTTTGGTACATAAGGAAGTGTCTGTCTTTGGCCTGCCATATTCTACATTCAACCCTGATCATAACCTAAGGGAAAGAGGGTATAACATTTTAGAACAAAGTGAACATGCTGACCAAACAGCAAGATATAGAGAAGTTTTAATGAACATCTGCCTGAGAGGGAATAGACTTGTATCAGTAATTTTAAGTAGAATGGTGTTTTTTGCATTTAATTTAGGTGGAGAAACCTTTTTTACTGTAAAATAGCAAGATCTTACTGTAGGTGAAAAATCATGATATAGATTGACTACATGGTTTTTCCCAACGTGTGCCATTTGGCATCCCGAAATCAATTACAGAGAGTCCTGACTTTAGATGGACAAAAATGTCAGGCAGGAATTAGCCGCACAGGGGAGCTAATACTCAAAGGAAAAGCAGATGACGGTAATTTACCTTCCACCCTGTCATACAACAAACGCCCCACTCTCCTCACTGTTCCTCAGTTAATTCTGGAGCAAATAGACTCTAAAGACAAGCTCTTATCTCATCCTTTAAAACCTCTGCGTAATTGTCCTCCTTTCCTCTAAGATGGGAGTTCACACCTCTTCCTCCACTTCTTGTTTTTTTGTGTTGTGTCTAATGTAGTAGTGAATCACACTCAGCCATCTTTTATGCCCCCTTTAATAGACACTCATGGTAATTGCGCCGTTAACTTTGGGACTTCTGGCACGGATGCTTGTGAAAGAATGAGCCTGTGTTTTGGGGATTGGATGAGATTGGATGGGGTGGCTATTTTGGGCTTTGACTGCTGTAATAATGATATGTAGAGAAGTGGAGCTTGGTGTTGCATATATTACATGACAGTTTCTAGTTTCATTCAAGTACTGTCACATAACTGCATTCTCTAAGCAATATATACAAAACTTCAGAGGGTTTTGCGCAAATTCAAATGAGGCAGCTTTATCGTGGACTGAAATTAAATAATTCTGCAAGGAAATATAAGGATGCCAACATTCCAGAAAGGCGATGAAAGTAGTATCCGCTGGCATCCTGAGTGTTCAGAGCTTATATACAGCAGCCCTAGTCCTGCTACGTGACAGTAGCAGGCGCACACTCCCCGGAATACCAAGCAGGCTTTGATTTAAACAGCAAGTTTCTCTAAGTCAACGTGAAAGGGCCAATCTCCAACCCCTGTGCCCCTGCTTTTCTGCCCCATCCTGGGGGTTAAATGGCTTTAACTCGAGGGGCAAAAATGGCAGGATGGACGTGAGGTGAGTCGGAGGGGGCAAGGGATTATTGAAAAGGAGCCCGGATGTGTGGGGGGTGGGTTGTGGGTGCTCGGTGGTGGTGGGGAGGGTGAAGCGCTGGTCAAGCACTGCTGCCTGGTTGTATGGAGTGACCCACCACCATGGACAGCCCACCACAGGCTAATTTCATCCTTCACTGAGCAAGAGAGCTAAGGGGAGCTTGCTGATCTCCGAGGCCCAGGTCAAGCCCCATCTTACAGGTTTGTGATTGACGTGGTTCCTCAAGGGGCTATGGATGCTGGTGGTGAGGATGGAGGTGGTGAAGTAACATGGTGGGATGGGAGCGAAAAGGAGGAGCAGAGGAGCGTTGCAAATTTCAGGTTCATCCAAGCACTATAAAGTCTGAAATACAGTGTGAGCTCGCATTCAAATAATGGCTGGATCTCAAATAATAGGCGGTACAAAACGGCAGTGGCCAGCACAAACAACAATAAAGGCCTGTAAAGAAACACTGAGAGGGTTATCTTCTGGGACTGGAAAAGTGTGTTCAGTCAGAAAAACAAAGCTACTTCTTTCCTCTTCTCTGCTTGAACTACACTGCTGAAGAGTTTGTGCAGTCGCCCCAAACAGCCAATGTATCAAGTGCACAGATGTTAGCTGTAAGCTAGTTAGCAACATATGCACCAACCATGTGTCTGATCTCAGAACTCGCCAGGAACTCTAGTTCTTCCTGGGAATTCCCTCCCATTGCCCTCCTGTTTCTTCTCGTCTCTGTAAGTTTATGAAGAAACACTTGATTAATAAAGACCAGAGGTAGGCACACATTTCTCAGTTTGCACCTCCCAGCGTGAAATTGACTCGCGTCTTCCCATCGTATACAGTTCACATCTGTTCCATCTGAACACACCTGAAGGCTTTAAATGTGAAACATCTGTAAGCAGCTTAACACTAAACCAAAGAGTAAAGAGAGAGACTGGTGAGCATTACACGACTATGGTTTTTTAACCATGGCTCTAGAAATGTGCAGAAACTCACGGTTCTCAGATGATGTACCCTAGTTACTTTGGTGATCCCTGACCTTTCCTCTAATGAGGTTAGCGTTTGTGGTTTTAAATGAAATGCAGTAAACAGTTATTGGATCAAAGGCCTTGATATTTGGTGCACACATTCATGCTCCACCCATGATGAATTGTTTTATTATATGAGTTGTTGTTTTCCAATACTTTGGTTTATCACCAAATTACCTGCAAAAATAACTGCGTACGAATGTTAGCAAGAAAATACGGAGCCCCTCTGGTGCCACAGTGTAGAAAAAAAAGTCAATGCGCAATCCGTGCGCACGGTATAGAAATCCGTGCCCTCGGTTTTGCAATCCGTGCGCACGGATTGCATATTGACTTTTTTTTTTCTACACTGTGGCACCAGAGGGGCTCCGTATGAAAACACACTAAACAAAGATGGTGGAAATGGTACCTGCTAAACATCAGCTATCAATCACTATACTGCTGTGGGAACGCTAACATCAGACAGCATGAACTAAACATTAAAACATCAAATTGAAACAGGTGCAGATCAGAAAAAGAAAATGGCTTTTTGCTCATATAACAAAATTATCTCATATATAAAACAGGGCCTGTCTCTTTGCAGCCACTATTTGAGAATTTACGTCTTTATTGACGTCATTCATTAAAATCTTACACCTTCACTTGTGAGGTTTAGATAAAATAACACAGCATCACTGAAGCCACTGAGGTGTCAAACTCGGTTGAATGAATTCGAGGTTCTTATCTGTTTTACCTGAGAGCCAGATTCGAGCATGAACCTTTATTATCAATGTTATTAGCCACGGTCAGAAAAGCTCTTACCTGCATCGACCTGTCCACATGGATCTCACACTGCAAATTGGAAATATATCATGTTCATCAGCTGTTAGCCCTATCCATTGTGGCAGCTGCATTTACAACCATTTCATATTTATAAATAACACAATTAGGGGTATAACCTTGAGAGGGCTCGCATTGTTTTATATGATACCCGTAATTACACATTGATTGAGTCGCTTGACAAATAGAAGGGTTGGAAGAGACACAGGCCTGGCTCTATGTCTTTCTCTGCACTCCCACCCAGCAGGAGTGATAAGTGTAAGATCCCGCTGCTTGCGTTCTGGTCTTAGTTGACCCCAGCAAACTGCGTGAGAAAGATGAGTTGGAAGGGGACAAAAAAAAATATGTGATGTTTCATTATCACTTCAGAGCGTTTGTTAATGATACACAATGCCAAAGCAGTGGTGGCAGATCAATCAGATTCTGAGGTGACGACAGAAGGTAATAGGGGTTTGATAGTTAACTAACAGCGTGGATTTATTAACCTCGGAGATAACACCCTGCCCGCTCACATCCTTAGTTCATGCACTTGAGTTGCAAATTAAAAGTAGAGGGAAAAACCTTTATGCAGGGAAAACGCTGAGAGCTTATTCTGTTCTGTAAAGATTCTCTGAGTAAGTCATGTAATTAGCAATAACATTGTGAGGCAATTATACCTATAAATATCATAACAAACAGCTTTAAAGCAATTACTATTCATGTCATAATTTGACTAGAAGTACAAGATACCTTCTATAAAGATACAAACATTTGAATGTAATACTTCATATTGTGTCTCTTCTGCTTATTTCTTGTGGAAAGTTATTTCTCAGTTTTCTTTTTTGAAAACCTATGTAAACTCAGAGATGATAAGAACTTTATAAATAAGTTTTATTACTACTGGTAGATTTAATATTATTGACCATGTGCACTGAAAGCACAACATATTTTATAATTACAGCTGTGGATACAAATGCATTGGCTATTGTTGTTATTATTCAAAGTGCCTTTGGTCTATTGCTTTCAGCCACTTAGTGAAGGATCAATATAGAAGCCTTTAGATCAATACAGGACTTTTAAAATGGTTTACTGAATGGACTTATAATGACCCCTGTACCAGCATTAATACAGATGAAAAGCTTCTGTTTTCTAAATATAATTGCCCTAAAATCCCCTGAATATTAGCTTTATAAAAATAACTAAATGAACATGTAAACATTTAGTCTAAGTCCAAACATGAAAGCCATTGAAATCAATGCTTTAGGGCAAGAAATCTACAAAACTAAGTGGCATTTCAGTCCAAAGGTCATGGAAGATTTTCAGAAAGCGCCGTCCTTATCTGATCTCCAACCAGTGACTATAATGCCAAGTGTCAGTGCAGGGTTGAAGGCTGCAGCCACTGTCACCCTTGTTTCAGGAAAACACACAGAGGCACACGCAAATACATGTCAACACACACAAGCATCTGAGCCCACAAAACGCATGCACTCTGATCAGTGGAGGCTGGTTCATAGAGGCATAGGAGGTTACTCCTCCTCTAATTCTGAGAGGCAAGAGGGAGATCAAAATATAAAAAATAGTAAGTGGTAGAAATAAACGATTACCAAATCTCAGTATCATTCATAAAAAACATCTTTAGAAAAACATCCAGTATTGAAATTCTGCTAAAAATGCTTCAACAGCAACACCTGCAGGGAAGAGGTGAAAGGGCAGTCAATCAATCAATCAATTACTTTTTTCATGCTAATATGTTAAATCTGTCAAAACATGTCAAACGGTGGACATCCTCCTTAACCAATCAACAACTAGAATAAAATATTGACAATGAGTTGGTACAATGACAATTTCTAAATAGCAGTAGTAATTAGCTTGCTGTAGCAGCCCCGAAGGACTGGATGCTGGCCTGCAGCGGCCCTCTCACCCGGGATGGATGGGCGACGTGCTGCAGGCTACACAGCATGGAGGATTTACTTTTTTGTCAAATGGCTAATGATTGTTCAAATATTACCAGCCAGTCAATAGAGATTACCAATGTTTTGAGGGAAGCAAATCTGGCTGGTGATTGAAGCAAATCAACCAGCCACTTCCATAGTTTACCAGCATTTGACTGAGGGCTGCTGCTAATTTTGTGCCCTGGGTATATGGCATGAAACTTTATTTTCTAGTTCAATTTATTGTTATTTTAAGTTATTTTAAGGTAAATAACATGATGCCCGTGGGTTGGTTTTCTTCCTGTCTACTGTCTAAAAAACTCCCCATTTTTTTGAGTCACCAGCAAACTCTGATGTACACATGTACTAATATTTTCTATGTATGTAAATGCAGGCACTTAGACACAAACACATACACGCAAACTAACACTTTCTATTCTGTAGGACGTTTTTGCTTGTAAAATGACCCTGTTGTCATTCATTTGTTTCCTTAAGGTTGGACTGAAGAGAGGAAGACAGAGAGAGAGAGAGAGAGAGAGAGAGAGAGAGAGAGAGAGACCATAAGAAGAGAAGAAGAAAGCGCCTGAGACCGCAAATCTGTTACAAAGGCAAGTCATTGATTCTGGGATGGGGAATTAATGAACCCTTCTGCCAAATATGACAGTACAGTGTCAGATGGTGAAAAGTTATGCAAGCCGTTGGGCTCTAGCTACCATTAACTTACAGATAGTGTGTGTCTGAGGATGACAAAAGAAGAAGCAGGACAAGTTAAAAAGGCATTCATTTAAAAAAAAAAGCCATCTTTAGGCATAGTTGTAGGTCTTAATGGCAGTTTTCAATCAGAGCCGTTCAGAGTCTGCTCTTATCTCAAACGCTCTGTGGATTCCTTTCATTTTGTTTATGCCAGAAATGCTGCGTTGTTCAGGCTATATCAAATATCCTTTTATCTTGATGATTTAACAGAGAATAAATGTTCCCATAATTACTGTACCAATATAATTTGATTTACTTAATGTGTATCTAGTTAAATATGTGCATTTATATTTCTGTGTGGAGTGTATGGATGATTAAACATTCCTAAATAAAAGAAAATATTATGATATTATATATTATTATGATAAACTTTATTTACACAGCACTTTATGTTAAAAAGTTACAAAGTGATTTACAGAAAACAACACAGGGATCCTAAAACAAATGCTTTCCTATGAAAGAAGGTTTTAAGATGTTTGAATACATAATGTCTCATCTCAGTATCCCCACCCCTACAGCAAAGGCCCGGATACCTTTGGTCATAAGCCAGAATCTAAGAAATAACATTTCTAGCAGGCTGCTCAATACTTTTAGTCAGGCATGCAAGCTTACGGTGAGGCTGGCTGGTAGAGTTTGTTAGACCAAAGACTATGACCTCAGATTTATCCAAATTTAGTTTTAGAACATTTAACATCACTGAGACAAGCAAAGAGATAATCTAGACTGCTGGACATAAACCTGTGTAAAAGTGATGACAGACAGCATGATTCTGAATGATCTGGCTGAGAGGACGAATCCTTATTAAAGACAACACTGGGCCAAGGATGGAACAGAGAAATTAGAAACAGAGCAACAGGCATTTGCTATAACAACAGAGACGCTTCTATTGGAGATGCATGTACACAGCAGATGTAGACAGTTCTCATAAGACCAACCCAGCTTTTCTAGACCGTGCAGGAGAACAGACTGACCACTTTGTATTCTTGTCCATAATGCGTCTCTTCTTTTTATTTCTAAATGTTGTGATTTGATTTCAATCTGGCGTGGAAAAGACACGTCATAATGAACAACAATGAATTTAGTTATTAGAGATAGAAAGCCAAATAATTGTCATTTAACATGTTTTTAATGTTTTAATTATGACACAGGATATGTGTGTGAAAATACATTTAACAATATGTATTGTATTTTGCTTAATTTATCTGGTTTGTTGTTATGTAGGCATTTCAAATATTCCATATGTGTGTATCTGAAGTGTGAACTTGTGTGTGATCTTGCCTGCTTTGTGTATTTATGCCTGCATATGGGTTTGCCTTTGTCTTTACTGTCAGTCCAGAGATAAATAATAGCACAAAGCCTTGAAGCAGCACTGGTACACATTAACCGATTGATCTGAAGTGACAAGTGTTGAGGGCAGATTAATCGCAACGCATTTGTGTGACAGCGGGCCTGTTGGAAATTCACTAACAGACTCGAAAGTTAGCAGAAGACATCTCAAAAGAGAACAAAGCTCCCGGATGGCTTTAATTTTGTTTTGATATTAATGCCAATATTTCATTAATGGCCTCTTTTAAAAGTTGCAACATCTGAGCTGTGAAAAAAGGGCAACAAATTCAGTTCAGAGCCCCATAAGGCTGTGGGATGGCTTCAGAATAGAGCCAACATTTCAAGTTTTTTTTGAAACTCTCAACTTTGTAGTGCGAGAAATACTGAGAAACATGCTCTGCAATCAAGGTTTTTGGCTCTTTTATTCTCAAGGGCTGTGTTGTTGAGCAAATGATGAAGTTTCCATTTTCTCTTTCTCTCCTACATGAAGGCGCAGTGATCCAGTCAGTCAATCATCATCTTCAGGTAATATCTCAGCCGCTTTATCACTGGAGGGAGGATATCTGCCATGATTTAAACTCTGGAACAATTTAAAGGAAGTTTGTCAGTCTAATCTTGGTCGAGATGAAAAATGTCAATATTCATTCCTGTCAAGGAAATATATGACACCTGAGATTCCCTGGAGAGGAATTAGGAATTGGACATGCAAGCATTTTTAGCATACCCATTGCTCACACACGCGCACACACACACGCACGCACACACACACACACACACACACAATGATATTTTTGCACTCCACAAAAACCTTTTCAAGCATATTGAGGGAAGGTGGCATTACTGATTATCTGGAGGTATTCCTGTCTGACCTGGATTCGAGGGTTATTAGGGTGAAGTGGTCCGACTGCCTGGTCCCCTTTCTTCTGCCTCCCTCCTTCCCTGCCTCCCTCCCTCCTGTTTCTCCTTCATCACAAGCCATTAATGCGGAGGCATAGCAGTGCCTGCATCTAAATGTTTCATTATGGCAAGAGTAGAGATACCAATTTCTTTGCCCATCTCTCCTCACTTCAGACGCACTCCTCTTCAACCCACCCTCCACCCAGCACCGAGGGAGGAGAGCAAAGCATGACAAATTGAAATAAATGAGAGAGGAGAAAAGGTGGTGTGGGGACAATGCTGGCGCCCGGCTCCTCTTCTGGTCGGAAAGGAGAACAACAGCAGGGAGGAGAGGCGGAAGACGGAGAAAGAAGAAAAAAAAGGCTTGCATGGATGGGGATGAGGAGGGTGGTGCGAGAGGGGACTGAGTGATGGTGAGAAAGACACATTATTTATCCAACTATTATAATCATTTCACCACCAGCTGTCCTCTTTCGGCCTGCTGTTTTCATCCTCTGCTCCCTCTCGCCGTTCTGAGTAATGAGTGGCAGTAATTGGTGGATCCTATTGACCTTTCCCAGCTCTTCATTTCTGTGTATCTTTATGCATGTGTGTGTGTGCTACAGGCTCCTGCTCAGGTTATGTACATTACAATCTTATTCAGCTCACAAAGCGCTCTTAACAATGTTTTGCTCTGTAATGTCACAAATTGGACGCCCTTGTCATAGAAGAGGATATAGGCAATAAGGGTGTCTGGTCAGACAGGGCTACTTGTGTCAAAACAATTCCACTATGGTCAGCTTTGCCTCTTCCTCATTAAGAAAATTGTGGGTGAAATTAGATTGTTTTAATGATATCTCCCTTTGTGAAGGCTTATTCTTGTTTTTATGACATTGTGATTTTTATTGAAAGTAATTGCCCTGCTTGTCAATTTAAAATGAGCTTCTTTCCAAAGTCAGATGAAGAAAGACCTGAAAAACAACAGAACTAAGTAATGAGCTTTACAATATATAATATTATCAACTACCATGGGAAATTTGCCCAAATTTAACATTGACATAGCATTGATCTACTGATTGATAAAATATTTGATCATGAAATTCAACCTGATTCATAACCTTATTATTTTTATTAAATAAAACTAATAAATTCAATTGGTTAATACTAGCCATGCTGTTTAAACTGCCTTAGGAACATCTTTTCCAGTTATCAAAGCACAGCTTGATTTTAAGCAGTGTTTATGCTTGTGAACTTCATCAACAGTTTCACAATATTGATAAAAACGACAAAATCAAAGTAATGCTTGAGCTGGTTTTCCTAGATACTTTTGGAACAGACCAGTGGCCTTTTTAGGCTGCAAAACCTTTACCAGGGACATTTTCCAAGAAACCAAGACGCCGACATGTGGTGGATGGGCCTGTACCACCTAATGTATGCGTGGCATAAGGTGTTAGTTTAGAGGGTACCATCAGAGGGCACATTCCTTCAGCAGGGAACAGGTTGTATGAAGTCTAGTTACTAACTAAGGGAAACAGAACTCTCCATGGCAAAACAGAGCTCTTAGTTACATTTTTTCAGGAAGAAAATGTGGAGCATTCTCAGAGCCAGCTAGAGGTGTGGTCCAAACTGACAAGCCAGTTGAAACAGCCAAAGGGGGCGCTCTCCAGCCCGGCTCACAGTCAGGCTACACTGCTTCCAAAGCCCTCAGTGCTGTTGGTGATATCCCAATAAATGACCTCGCAGCATTAAATGAGCGAGCCTGTCAGCATTCCTTCACTCAGTTTTTCAGCATTTGTAGTTTTGGCCTCATTCTGGTTGATTTGATTATAATTATCATTTATTATCACTGTGCCACCTAATTATGTGCATGGCCCACGCACCCATATTTCTGGCTACGCTATGGAAACGGCCATGTCTGTTTTGTTGAGTAATGCATCAGGATGCGATAGGGTTCAGGGATCAGGAAATGTATCTCTTTCTCACTCAAACTCAAATCTGTGGCCATGTGTTTAGTGTGTTGCAAGTGGATATTGATTCCCCAATGGGAAGAGGGAAAGAGACAGCATGTAGCATATGTGCTGCACTAGCCTGACAAGCTAACTAATTGAAAGATTAAACTAAATATAGAGATTTATGGCTCAGGACGGATTCAGTTCTTAAATTTAGCAGTACTGGGTTCAGTCAGAGTCTTATAAACGGGTATGGGTCTACCATGGCCTGTAGGTTTATGTCTGTAATTTATTTTTCCAGTTCAGCTATGTGTATTTCCCGTTCCCTGTCATGGCCTAAGAGCCAGGTTGTGACACCGAAACAAGCCTCATGACAACCGCAACTTGTCGCTGACATCTACATTCAACTACTCTCAACTGCAAGCGAGAGGGTAACTTACCAGAGCAGAACAAAGACCAGAAAATGCTCAGCGTATCATTGATGCTATTCTGGTATCTTCCCTGTCTGTAATTTTCAATTTCCCTTTTCACCTCTGCACGTGTCCTTTGCAACGTTGCCTTAAATTGGCCACAATTAATATTTTTCTAATAACAGTGTATGAAATGACAATGTGAAATCCATGTGACAGCGCATAATATCAAGCTATACTTCATTGTTTAGCTGTCTGGCCCACAATGTTGCGTTAGCTGCTTGGGACGAATATATGGTAGCCACTCTAGCACCAAAGAGAGAAGACATTTCACTTTTGGCAATGGATGGTTAGTCATCTGCAAACATGGTAACTTAAGTATGTTCAAAACAGATGCAGACAGCATGAAGTCCTGCTTGCCCGTAGTATCTTGAGGATGTATCCGCAAGTAGCTTAGGATGGTTTTGATACATCGACCTCTCATTTATGAGCCCAGCAAATTTGTAACTGCTTTGATTGGATTAAACAAATGAGCGTCCCATCCAGTGTTTTAGAGCATTAAGCCACGCTACCTCAACTTCCAGTGTTTGCTCTGGGTTGGATTGGTGATTATAAACCATGAGCAATAAAGTAAATTGTAATGCATTATGGTAACAAGCTGAATAACATGCTGCCATCCAGTGCCTCTGCTGAGTCAGTTAACGTCGTCCGATTTCACAGTCCTCGGTGCTTTAATAGCCAATGTTTCAAACTCATGACGAGTTGACCACCTTCCCTTGGGATATTTAATCTGAAAGCCTCCCTTGAAAAAAAAAACTGTAGTACTTTCATTCAGAAACCAGGAATGCTGTGGCAAAGAGTAGCTTTACACTGAGGAGCAAGATTTGGTCAGCTTCCAGGTCACAAGTTCCAATATGAATCATTCGGTGGACATTGCAGTGACATTCTTTCTACAGACTTCTCTGAAATCAATCAAAGAATCGTGAAAGTGAGTCCAGATTCCCAAATGAGTTACACTGAAATGAAAGATTGGTCACAGAAACAATGCATTGCACTAGCTACTTAGAATAAATAGAGCCACACAGGTTTCCAGACTCTGGAAGATGTACCCACAAGCAGCAGAGGATGGGTTCAATCCGTCATCCTCTGGGTTATGGGCCCAGCACGCTTCCACTGCGCCACTCCGCCCTTGATATCCTGTCCAGGGACTTCCCAGTCTGTGGCTTACTAAACAAATATGTGTACAGATAGCTTCGAGCTGATGCAGTGATGCAGTGGCAATGAGTACCTTTACACTGAGGAGCACGATTTGGGCAATCTTCCAGCTCACAAGTTCCAATATAAAGCATTTGGTGAACTTTGCAGTGAACTTCTTTCTACTGGCTTTTCTCAATTTGATCAAAGAATTTTGATAAGTCCAGAAAAGTGTCCAGACACCTGAATGAGTTTAATTGAAATCTGTAGTATCTTGAAGATGTATCCACTGTCGCTGCAATTGCCATGGGGGGCCGGGTGTCATATATGCATATTTGCATTATGTGTGCACAGACCTTCTGGTAAAAAGAGACATCAGAGGCAAAAGAGGCAGCCAGAAAGCGGACTGATAGGACGCGGGATCGCAGCGGACATTGAACAAAGCTTGCATAATAATTTTGTTGGCAGTATGTCACGTGCAGTATTAAAGAAAACCCCTCAAATACCTTCACAGACATACATGTTAGATGGTGAATTAGTGTTATGAGTCGGTTAAAGTTTGGTTGAATTCGGCGTGCATCTGATCCACCAACCAGAACTTATTTTACTGAGAAATCTTTATTTTTTAAGCGGTTCGCCTCTCATTCCCACGATCTTCTCCAACTAAAATAGTGCGGTTGAGGCGCCAATATCCACTATGCAAAGTTTGGTCTGAAATATAATTCATCTCTATGGATTATATTGATATCAAATTGACAAGAAGACTGCCGACATATGACCTCCTTTATCTTGTGTTTCCAGATTATGTGTTTTTACGGAGACTTAAGGAATTGCTAATATGTCATATTTCTTTTAAGGAGGTTTGGTGTAATATTATTCCTGGAGAGCACAGGGAGTTTTAGTTAAGTTCAAACTGCTAATATGTATATTTTTTAACATTTTGTCACCACTACAGAAACACACGTTTTATGTACCCTTCATGTGCGTGTTTTAAATTACTTTCTAAATTAAACATGATGTCTTTGATGGTAACCTATTAATGATGAAACATGAAGTTCAGCATAAGCATTTTTATTTTTTTTTGGAGGGCTGGACAATTAGATTAGGCACATATTAACCCGTCATACTGATCTCTAGAGGGAATATCAAGAATATCTTTATACTTGTCCCACTTTCAGTTGTATAAAGTTGTTTGTAGATTTATTCCAATAGTTGCTTGCTGTCTAAACCAAAGCAAACTTAAACTAATGGTTACCCAAATCATACAGTATTCCTACCTAAAATTGACCTCTGCACTGGACAAATTCATTGCTTGTTTTAATGTTTTGCAGTTTAGAACCTTATAATTCCAAATAGAAAGTGAGTTCTTTAGAAGGTTCCATGTCCATTTGACCTTACCCAAAAAACCCTATTTATAGGATTTTGATAGAATTTTGAAATTGCACAATTAGAATTTATTTAGGGTGTCTGTCATTTTCATGTATGAAAGAGACTTGTTCCACATATCATTTTTCCTATTGGATATGCAAAGACTTTGAAGCTCAATATCTCAAAACTGCTCAGAACGCAGATGAAACCTTATAATTTCAAGGCAGTGAAATTATTTTTGCCTTGTGGCACCACAGTACAGTTCACACACTCCGACTGCCATTGTGTGTGTGTGTATACTCCTATTAATAACATTGCAGGGAGAAGTATCGGTTCATACAGTCACATTATGGAGGCTGAACTCTCATATGTGAACAAAAAGCAGGTCCTCAACAGGTACACCATGATAGGGTTAGAGGAGAATTATATTTTCATTGTTCTGGCCATCAGTTCGGTCTGATATGATATCATTGTACTCACCAAAATAATTGCTGGGATCTCAGAACATGGCAACAGACAATCAGACAGGACATTTTCCACTTCCACCCCTGCAGCAATCTCCTCAGCTTACTCCTTCATCCACATACCCAGACCAGCCGACAGAAGGGGGGCCACTGGTTTGTTAATCTCCCCGTAAATGGAGATGTTGTCTTAATCTGCTTCCACACTTTCTTTATTAGAATTTCACACTGTGTTCCCTGTCCAGTGGAATTATATACATAAAAAAAAAATCCATCTCTTATTGTTAAAATGTCCTGTCTGAAGTGTTGTCTGGTGTGATTCAAGTCTCAGTGAGAGCAAGGAAGTCCAGAGATCACAAGGAGGCATAGCCACAGATGAACACAGCGCAAGAGAGTAGTATTTTGGTGTGTTCTTGTTTTGTAGTTTTCAGTAAGGGGCTGCGACGTCCGATGTCAACAGTATGAAACTTTACTCCACTCACCCTAGATCTATTCTGTCTGAATTATTTTCTTTGTTAAATTTTTTTCTAAAGAATTCATATAGGTAATTAAGTTTTCGCATCTCCAATCTTTCCCTATTTAATAGTGTGGCATTGTCTACAACAGAACAATACCAAACACCGTAGAAATCTTTAACAATGCGTTAAATCAGAAAGAAATAGCACCTAATAAAAACGTGAATGGTTGGAATAAATCTATTCTTTCTGTGCATGTTTGCTCCACGTGGGTGGAACATCATGTGATGTGAGGTTTCTGGGAGAGACAGAAACATGGCAGCAATCAAAACTAAACTTGGCTGTGGCTGATGAACACATATTTTATTGAACCATAAGTTACTGTAATTGTTGCCTCAAATCCTGGACAAATAAAACAACTTATAGCTGCAGTATTTTATAGCCAAGGTTACTGCTTTGGGTGACATATACCTCCGCCTGCAAGGGGGTTAGGGTAAGGGTTGAAAGCGTGCAGTGGTTTTGGTTAAAGTTGTGGTAATTGTTCAGGGCATGAATGTATGTTAATGTAAAGTTCCCCTAACAGAAATTAATAAACCCATGGGTGTATTATGTGTGCTTATGTAATTAGACCTGCATCTAGTTTATCCATAGTCGTCTGTTCAGGTCGTAGTTTTAGTTTCACCAACATTTTTAGCCAGAGCTCTGGTTGTGTGATGTGTGGGGGAGCCAAGGCATCATAGTTTATCAAAGTGCAATTTAGGCAAACTTGCATGGGATAAAATTAACTCTGGTCATAGAATAAGGAAGAAGACTACGACTAGACATTAATTTTGCTATAGCTACAGCTTCAATGGTGCGGTGCAAAGACAGTTGTTTGGGGAGGGGAGAACATTGTTTATTAAACTTTCCTACCCTTATCCTCTTCCACACCCTCCTTTTCCTTTCATGCCTCCATCTTTGCCCACTGTCCTCTACCACATTCTCCTTACTTACTTCTCCGTCCCATCTTTCTCTCCCTGTTGCCCTCATTAGTTCACCCCAGGCTTCACTTCTCTTACTCTTTCATACTAACTTTCTCTTCCAGACTCACCACCATCTATCTTGTCTTCGCCTGTAGCTGTTCCCACCTGTCTGCCTTCCATTTTCATTATGAAACCACACCTCTACCTCATCTTCAGTCTCACCCATTCATTTCCACCATAGCTTCCCTTGAAACATCAACCCACTTCTCTCCCCAACCTCGATTCATTTTTGCATAGCGCTCTCTTTCACCTCACCCTTAGAAAAAGTGACATGATAGCCAATTAATTATTTTCGTCTCAATTCTGGAGGTTGCTACTCATGTACAGTGACGTTAATACGTCATACACACAAACCACCAATCAATCAATCAAAATGTATTTATATAGCATCTTTCAAAGTCTTTTCGTCGTAGGATGTTAAAGTTGGATTTAGAGACTGACACCAAAACAAGCAAAAGAAAACAAGAATCAGCAGCCGGTCCACATCCACAGATCAGGAGGCAGAAATACTTGCAGACAGCAGCAGAGGGAGAGAGAGAGAGGGGAGAGAGAAAGGGAAGCAACTGAGTTAGTATCAAGCAATAACTCCATAGAAGAGCATACAGATAGGGAGAGGAGGAGACAAGAGCTCAGTGCATCATGGGAAGTCTCCTGGCAGACTAGGCCTATAGCAGCATAACTAAGGGGGGACTGAGGGCTCTTCTAAGTCAGCCCTGCTATAAGCTTTATCAAAGAGGAAAGTCTTAAGCCTACTCTTAAATGTGAGCAGGGTGTCTGCCTCCCGTACACAGACTGGAAGCTGGTTCCACAGGAGAGGAGCTTGATAGCTGAAGGCTCTGGCTCCCATTCTACTTT
>JAVQJF010019104.1:0-14811 GCA_036023855.1 Gadopsis marmoratus | reverse complement strand
GTGTTATTCTAGAGAACTTGTTATAACAAGATATAAAGTGTTGCTGTAACTTGGTATTTCAGATATGATGCTGCTGTTGCTGCAGCGCAAACTATTGATGGGTATAATGCATTTGTCAGCCCCCCCACCCAATATCACCACCAGCCGTCACTGATAATGGCAATAACGTAAATGCATGTATACATGCATTAGACATGATGAAACAGGAGTAATGTTTTCTTTTAAGATGTATCAAGTTTGCAGATCATTCCATTCATAATACCTGAATCCAGCTGTGCCAACATTAGTGCGTACATTTAAAGTTAGAAATTCCTGCGTTTGAACTCCTGGGCTGTACTCACATAGTGCACGTGTGCGCAGGGACATCTTGACACATATCAATATGAGTGCATGCGCATATCTATAAGTTGAGTAAAGTATGCATATATCACATTTCTTCTGTCTGGATGCCTGCATGTTTATTTTTGGAAGTGTTCATCTATAGTGTGTCTGTGTGTGTGTTAATGCAGATATGTAGTGCGTGACTGTGTGTGTGTGTGTAAAGCAAGCATATAACTGTCTTTGAAGTAATATCAAAATATAACCTTGGGTCACAGGTCAGGTTCAGGTCTCAAATTCCGCAATACCATGCAGGTTCAGTTGGGTCAGGTCTGACGGGCATGGGTCCCACTTTTAGGTCTGTGCTGGAACATATTCAGCAAGATTTTACTTGTAAACAGTATTCAGAGTGAAATATTTTCTATTACAACAAAGAGGACTGTGGACAGGTACATCAGTGTTTGCTGTAATGTCTTCCCTCGCTGGCACTAAATATCCAGAAGCATCAAAACATGCCATGCTTCTCTGGAAAGGATCTCCCTCTACCATGATAATCAGTTTAACTCAAAAAGCCCCAGTAGAAAACAAACCAAGTGTGTTTGAATTCAGTATTTGTCAGGTTGGTTTCTCATGATTTCTTAAATCATAGCGCTGCAATCTCATTTTCAAAGAATACAATCAAATAGCAGGAACGCAGATTTAATTTCTTTCATTAAAGTCCCCATTTACATTTGTCATTTCAAGTGTCTTGCATCCAGATTTGCACGTAGCCACATATAACCTATGTGTCTCTGGCCAGATCAGACAAATCTGATCCAATGTGAATCCATTTTGATTTTTGATTTTTTGGGAGACATGCAAATCAGGTTCAGCCAGTCCAGAAGGGAGTGGTAAGGCACCTGATGCAGTTTGTTAACTGCTTAAAACGCCTGGAGAAGAATAACTTCTGCAATTGGCAGTTTAGTTATAACATAGTTACCCATAACCTAACACAAACACATGATTGAGTCGTGTCTATGAACTACGAGTAAAACAAAAGTTGCAATGTCTTCACTGCTCTAAGTCACGTCTGCCTCAACCACAAAGATCCCATTCAGTGAACTGGTCCGGGATCAGATAAATGCTACAGCAGCTTGGTGTGCCTTGTTTTTATATATGTGTAGTAATAGCTGGAGCCGTTTTTCCTCGTTGCTTTAATGAGACGGAGAACAATGGCTAATGTCAGTGTAATTATAGTCTAACTTTAGCTGCCATTATCACAACAACAGAGACCACAGATGCATTAAAAACAGGCGCCGAGATATTTCCACAGACTGATATAGCAAAAAGGAGTCTTGGAGAGGCGAATGCATTTACACCTTTTCTGAATTCGTCTCAAACCAGCTCCATCTTGAATGCTTCTCAAAATATCCTCTTAAAGCATCTAATAAACCTATTGAAGTGCGACTTTCATCTGGAAAGAGACATAGTTGTAGGTAGGTTTTATGTCTTCCAAACTTGATATATCTAGTTTTTATATTAAAACCCTACAGCCTCGTCTAAAATCGGGACAAAATAAACATGCATAGGTAGTGAGAACCACAAATGCCATGCTAGCTGACTGCAGTTGAAGGTGTTAACGTTTTGCTTCACAAATCCTATTGCATTAAAAACCACACCTTCCACTAGCTAAGCTATTAAGTCAGATTTTAAAAGCCGTTAGCTATTACCTAACGACACAAAGTGACTTTAAGTGTCTGCTGCCATGCTAGCTACCTACCTACCTCACTGATTTTTTTTCACACTGTAAATTAAATTAGTTATCTTTAAGTCTATTGGTAAAAACAACAGTTAGGTTATTTGTTTGATGATGTTATGTAGAAATCAGATGTTTGGGTAAGCATGTGCCACCTCTTGAAACTCAATGTGTGAGCGGAATTGTTAATATCGATGCCTGTGACATGTGAATAAACGTATAGCACTTGCCTGCATTTGACACTCAACTAAAACCAAGATTGATATTGCACAATAGGCCTAAAAGAAAGTGTAAATAAAACATGACTAAATACATCGCAGTTACCTTACAAAGTAAAAAAAAAACCCCACAAATTAAAGAAAACAGTACAGGTGTACAGGGAGTGATTTACATTTTGTTGTGTGTGCAGATTTCTATGTATCCTGGAAATAGGAACATACAGTAATAATTTATAGGAATTGCATATGCATAATATTTTGAAGCAACAGACTCAATGACATTGGGACAATTGGGAGTAAACAATACGGAGTGTAAGCTATTAGTGAGCTCTGTCAGGGGAGAAAAGTAAAACATCAAAGACATAGAGAAGAGACAGAAGCTAAATAGTCTTGGCATTCAGATAATGTGTGTTCATTATGTTGTGGGTGTTTTTGGTGCCTGATTTTGTATTACTGTACATGCAGGTTCGTTTCTGTGTTTGCATGTACAGCACGTGTCCCCTGGTGGCCCAGACAATGCTGTTGCCATCGCAGTCACTCCCTGAAGATTTCTCCTCCTTGTTCCAACATGCCCACAGAACTTCACACATGGAAACATACAGCTATAGCCGTCATCTCAGCATGTACACACACACACACACACACACACACTCAGTCAAACGCGCATTATAGATACAGTGACCTTCACTGTGGGTGATGTGGTTTCCATGATGAAAGTCGTGTTCGCCACTCTGTGTGAAAACTATTCCCAGCCAGGAGTGCGATAGGGAACAGATAAAGGTCTTAGGAAGGAATGACAGGAAGAAAATTAAGAGGGAACAGGATAGCAAAAAAAAAAAAAAATAGGTGAGAGCTCAGAGTCAGGCTGAGGAGGACAAAGGGAGTGGAAATTTTTAAAAAAGAAGAAAGTGTGCTTCTCTGTGACTAACTGGAAAGAACATGGCAGTAACACAGGCAGTGTTAGAGGTGTTATTCCCACTGGGGCCACTGAGTCAGGAAGAGTCTGGTAAAGATGAACGTGCCCTACAAAATTGTACTCTGCTCAAAAAAATTCAACACTTTTTAAGCACATTACCCAGTCCATACCAGTATAGATATGATTCTGATGTGTTTTATAAAGACTGTTTAAAGTTGGACAATCCTGAGCAGCATGCATCTGTGACAAATATTTTATATAGCAAAATAGCCTATTCATTCAGGCTATTGGTCATAAGAACATGTGCATTTGCTATCCTAAAGGTGTGTGGTAGGTCTGTTTTGAAGACATTTGGGAATATGTATTAGACAAATGTAATATGTGTAAATAAGAAAAGCACAAAAGGACTGTGCAGAATAACCTGTTTTATATTTCTATCTGCTCATATGCTATTTATATACAGTATACACAGTATCAAGTTAGTATTGGGATAATATAGGGATAATTCAAGATATCCATTAGTCTAACAACATGAAAACAAACAGAACAATAAAAAGGAGATGGTGGCAGTAAGAAGACTAAGTACAAGTTATGTGTCACAAACACATGTCTCTCTGTGCATGTCATCAATTTGTTCCAGCCTTTCCATTAATCTGATGGCATTCAGTCCAGATATGTGCTGTGCTGAAAGTGATTACAAAGAAATTATCATTACATCGTACTGGATGACACAACAGGAGAGTCTGAAACAAGAGGCCTCAGGTTAAAGAAGAATGCGGCAGCTAAGAGCTGAACACTGGTGTGGTGAATATGGATCGACTTTGGGGTGAGGTCAAAGTCGCTTGGTTTTGTTGAAATAGTATTTAACCCTTAACTTAAATCTTAAAAATGGGTCTTTTCATTGAGCCGCTCTCTGTCAGTACGGAACATTGACATATTGGTTGTGCTTGTGGTGAAGAACAGTCGTCAGGGAAAGTCGGGTTAGTACTCCTTTAAAGCAAATGTTATGTGCGTGTGCGTGTGCGTGTGCGTGTGCGTGTGTGTGTGTATGTGTGTGCGCGCGTATCTCTACTGAGCTGTCAGTGCAACTGGAGGCTTTTATGGTTGCATGACGGACTGCTTCCTCTACCACAGAGAAGGAAGCAAGGAAAGAGGGGAGAGACAAACTGAAGACAACCAAATGGATAAAGTGAGACGCAGATAGAAAGAACAGATGTGGACAAAAGGCAGAGGGTGTTGGGAGAAGAGGCGGGAAAGAAGAAATATGCCAAGAATAAGGGAAGATGGAGACAGAGTGATGGAGTGACGGGCAGAAAAAAAGTCTCAGCTTTGTAGATTGGAGAAGAGGGGGAAAAGGGATATTTTCACCACTGCTTGGAAAACATGTTACCCACATTCAAGTGAAGTTGAAAGAAGGTGTTTGAATCGTGATTACTGTCACCACGTAAAATTAAACTTAATTGCATGTCAGGATTCAGGCAATCGCTTTAAACTCTCACTGGCAGCGACAACCCACTAATGACTAATATGAATTATTTGCGACTGCTTTTTCAGTCTTTTTAACTAAGACTAAGCCAGTGTTTCTGCATCTCAATTAGGATTATGGTTATTGGAAGCTTTTAAATGGTTACTGTGTACAAGAGTTTGCCAGTGATTGCATGCGTTCAAACTTGGGGGAAAAAATTCGTAATGACCTGTTCGAATTCAAAAAGAATGTTTGAAGTTGTTTGCCTTGCAATACAGCAGAGGGCGCTCTAAAAATTCATCTTGTCCTACTGAATGCCCTATGGACCTATCAGTAAACTAAGCTAGTAATGTTATGTTGAGGACATAATGGATGACACTATTGAGCAAGCAAAGTCAGGAGTCAGGACACCAAAGCATTGGAGAAGCAGTGTGTGGATGTATTTTGGGTCCTACACCATAGATGGCAAAGTTATTGACTATGTACAAAGTCTTATTCTACAACGACAAAATATCTGTGCACTCACCTGTTTGCTTGCCACCGAAGTAAGGTTGCATTTTAAGAGCTTTCAGCCGCATCTTACGGACTTCATCAGTGAATAGAAATGGCTCATATGTCAACTCAACAAGTCCTCCAGCCCATATGACCACATAGGTCCTTTGTTCCTAACCTCTAATATGACCCACAGGAGTGTTTCCTAAACAACAAGCATGTTGGTAAGCAACGTCACAGACACACACCTCTCCAAAACTATGCGTAATACAGTATAGATAATAAGCAATGGCATGGGAAAGGATGGATACAGCATGGATACCTTCATTAATTCACCGGGATTTAACTACTAACTGACCGTGTGTGTTTTCTGACGACGGTGAGCTGTTCAGAAGAAAGATTCACAGTTTATAAAGCGACATCATGTGTAGAATAGCAGTGAATCTCCAAACACCACGCTTTAATTATTTGTTTCAAAATTTAAGGACTGTGCAAAATCCTATTCCATTGGATAAATAAGGTTTGGAGAAGAGGAGCAGAATCACGGAACCAGAATGCATTTGCTTATATATAAATTGTATAGTTTGCAGAATTTCAACCATGACAGCAGCTGCCTGTTCACTGTCATTAGTCCCTGGGACCTCCCGTATTTCATACACTGCTTGTAACATTTTAATATCATGTTTTAATTTTCCATTAATGTAACATTGGGCTAAAGGAAAGAAAAAGGTAAGAGAGGGGAAACAATCTTTTTTGAAGCTAGTTAGCCTGTTACCTACTATCTTAAAGTGGAAATAGACAGCTTTCAACGTTTGAGGGAAGGTGAGCAAATGGTTGCTGGTTCAAACTCCAACTGTGAGTGTGTGACAGTAGAGTGGGTGGTATTATTGAACAGCTGTGGTGGACAAAACATTTACAGGCCATGGTAGATTGTTGAAAGTGTCTTTCAGAACATCTGGAAAAGGCGACAACTTGCAACCCTTACAGACATCACAGTTTTCAGATATGGGTTTCCAGCATCTTCCCCAGGTGTACAATCTCAAGGACTGAATAACTCATATAAATGAGTTGCAAATACATGGTGTGTGGGTGTTTCAGCACTCAGGGCTTATCCTTTTAAAGGTGATAATCTGACAACACCAGCACACACACACAAAAACATCAAATGAAAGGGGTTCATCTGGTTCATACCAAGATGTTACTTATCCATTTTAGAAAGAAAAATGCTACCTATAATTTTGCTGTAGACATTTCTAAAACACAGATGGTTCTAGTCTCAAAAATTGTGTAAAAGCATTTTTCAAGTAAACCGAGTCAATGCTGCTAATGTGTTTTTATTTAATGAAGATGGAAATTATATTTTAAAGTGTAACTACACCTGGGAGATTGACTGACACTGATTAGAGGGCATTAATGTGATTTTTAAAAATTATAAATTTCATGACACAGATAAGTCCCAATTGTTTGACTCTGTCAGCATTGACCAAAGTTCAGGGCAGATAGAAAATGAATGATGGCGTTTTGAGTCATTTTCAACACATGAATTTTATACATTTGGTCAATATTAGGAATGTCAATATTAACACCAGCATTGATGTATTTCATCACAGTACAGTCATACCACTTAGAGCTGCATTCGATACCATTATATCACATTACATTTCAGAGACTGGAACCTTTAATTGGCATTAAAGGCACAGCACTAAGCTGGTTTAAGTCCTAATGATCAGATCGATATCAGTTTATACATGTTAAAAATAAATCCTTTATGCACGCCAAAGTTAGTCACGGAGTTCCATAAGGTTCTGTGCTTGGACCAATTTTATTACTAGGAAGCACTCATTGTTACGCTGATTACCCAATTATATTTATCGATCAAGCCAGATGAAACCAATTAATTAATTAAACTTCAAGCATGGCTCAAGGACAAAAAACCTGGATTATCTGCATTTTTCTGATTTTGTTAGACAAAACTCAAATTGTTGTAGTTGGCCCGAACACCTCCAGAACACATTTCTCTAGGTGGCATAGCCCTGGCCTCCAGCGCCACCATAAAGTCTTGGAGTTATATATAAAGTATGTCCTTCAAACAAACTTCAAGGACAGCCTTTTTTCACCTACGTAACATTGAAAAAAATCAGGCCCATCCTGGCTCAAGAAGATGCAGAAAAACTACTCCATGTATTTGTTACATATAGGCTGGACTATTGCAACTCCCTATTATCAGGCTGCTCCAATAAGTCCAATAAGAATCTCCAGCTGGTCCAAAATGCTGCGTCACATTTACTGACAAGAAGAAAAAAATCATATTTCTCCAACATTAGCTTCTCTACACTGACTCCCTGTAAAATCCAGAATAGAAATTAAGAACCTTCTCCTCATCTACAGAAAAAGCTATTTTAAAAAGCTCATAGTATCCCATCACCCCACTAGAGCACTGCAGTCCCAGAATGCAGGGCTCCTTGTGGTTCCTAGAGTCTCTAAAAGTCGAATGGGAGCCAGAGCCTTCACCTATCCAGCTCCTCTCCTGTGGAACCAGCTCCAAGTTTGTGTACGGGAGACAGACACCCTCCTCACATTTAAGAGTAGGCTTAAGACTTTCATCTTTGATGAAGTTTATAGCAGGGCTGACTCAGATGAGCCCTGAGCCTAGAGTGCCGGGAGACTTCCCATGAGACTTCCCTCTCTCCTGACCACCCACCCAGAGCCTGGTTCTGCGCGAGAGTATGGTCTACACCCAAACTGACATAACTTTATTATGATTTGGCACTATATAAATAAAACTGAAGTGAATTGAATTAGTTTACAGCTCATAAAACACATTTAAGTGTGCAGTACCTCTTTAAGAACACTGACATTTGCTTTTAATAAACACTTTAGATCTGTTGATCTGGACTTAAAGAGACCTGTCACATATGGTGTTCAGCAAAAAGACTAAAAGTCTACATCCATGCTAGCAGTTCTGCGACGCTTTCCGTAGGCACGGATCAGTTGGTTACTGTACTTCCAGTCCCCTCAGTGATGTTACTGCACAGATTCACATAGCAAAGCAAAACTATAGATCTGTGCAGCCATACATAACTCTCAACATTTTCAGTCAGAAATTATCTAAAATTACAGGCAGGATGGCAACCAGGCATAAAAGTGATGTTTGGAAGTATTTTGACAAAATAAACTAAATGAATGTGCAGTGCAATCTATGTAGCGATAAACTTGTGTATCATAGAAAAATCAATTTGATGAGCAACCATTTGGAGGCGTAAACAGCAAATTGAGGCATGATTTCCAAATTGCTGACAAGGTAGCTCTTACTACACTACTATGGAGTCACATGGAGTCTCTTGCCATTTTATTCAGAACTGGGAGACCGCTGTCCTACAGACATGCAGTTCTGATGACCTGCACACCACAGATTACTTAACGGCTCCACCCAACTCTTCCTATCTTTACATCACACTTGAGTACAATGAACTCACACACACACACGTACACACACACACACACACACACACACACACACACACACACAATGTCACGGCCCATGTGTCTTGCCTCGACACATGACTGGAGATTCTGTCAGTGCCTCAGGAAGGAATTACTACCACTTGCTGAGCCCCATACACTCATTGTCTGTCAAAAATACACACAAAGACCTGCAGTACAAAGTCATAGATACACAACAACACACCGCTTCTATACTTCCATGCTCTCACTCGTCTGCTCATTCATGCATTATCTGTTTCTTTAATTATTTGCTCTTCTCACATACATAAATGGTTCAACCTTGCCATTATAATTTTTGTGATTTTCACAAAAAATTGAATGATTTTTGAAAAGAGAGATTTGTTGAAAATGGTTTTCACCCAGCTTTTATGCTCTCTCTCTCTCTCAATTCAGTATGCTTTATTGGCATGAATGCAACAACAACAATATTGCCAAAACCTCTCTCTCTCTCCATCTCCCCCCTGACCTCACTCATCTCTCTTTGCTCAAACCATATCTCTCACTTCTACCGTCATTTCAGTGTACTGACTCGTTCACTTCAATCTCATTCAAAGTGCACAAAAAGCTAATATGGCTACTGCCAAAGCAAGAACATTTCTCTCTCTCCTCTCTGGTTGGCTCTAGCAACAGGCCAGAGAAGAATCTTTGTCTTTCTCTGCTGGATTTGTTTCCAAACTCAGACTTTAGTTGGTTGCGTTGGAATAAGCTTAGATGAAACTCATCTAATTGCCTAATCATATTCATACCCAAAGACTATTTGATTATTGATTTCCATTAACGTGTAACAGGTTAATATAAACCAAAATTTCACCAAAACATTCCCTTTCATTAATGTCTCTCCTTTTGGGTCTGAATCTCTTGCCTGTGTGTGTTTTGGGGTTTGCATTTATGAATATGTTCAGCATGACTACGTAGATATTTGCGCATACACATGGGTCAAAGCCTTTTCCACAAGAAGCAGATTACTTTGAGTCAAACTCTTCCTGATAAATGTTTCTAAAAGTTGTAATTTGTGATTTGAATGTTTTTATTGGGTATTTTAATAATAATATCCTCATATTGTGACTTAAAGTTCCAAAAAAGCCTTTTCCAACTAACAAGAGAAAAGCCAAGTCTGTCACACACACATATGCAGCTGATTTATTTGTGCTATGCATTTGCATTTATTACCACAGATCTCTACTAAAGACCCAGTCCTGCCTCCTGCCTCTTTATTATAACAATGCCACAATGCAGAATCACCATCACACACCTGATTCTGCAGCCAGAAAACAATAAAATTACAGAGAAAAGTACAGACAAAAAGAAAAATGTTAAACCATTCTGCACATGCATACACGCATTAATAAACACAGACACATACATCTCCTTGTCAAACCTGACCTACCTCAGTGAGGTGCGGGTTGGGGTTGAATCCACACTGGTTGCAGACTGTGGCTTTACATTGGGTGCAGGTGTTGTAGTTGGGTACAGCCGGTGGGTTGGACAGCTCTGTGGTGGTGCACACTGGGCACAGTTTGCTGCTTGGCATTGGTGCGATCTGCGGCACAGAGTAGGGCGAGGTGGGCGTCACACCGCGGTCAGGAGACACGGAGGGAGTCCTGGAGCCACCTGAACTACTGAAGTCGACTTGGAGGTTTCGACGGGAGGCATGCTGACCAGGACTTTGACTTCCATGGCCTCCCATGCTGGACACAGCTGGACCGTGACTCATCCCGTGGCCTGAACCTGGGCCCTGCCCCATGCCGGGCCCCTGGCTTGACTGAATATGTCGGGGGGAAGTTGGACTCTCGTGAGTGGCCAGGCGGTAGGGCTCACCCCCTCTGGACCCTATTCCTCCACCTGTGCCCATGCCTGCTCCTATTCCTCCTCCTCCTCCTCCTCCCATTCCTCCCATTCCACCTCCTCCTGTTCCTCCAATTCCACCTCCTCCTATTCTTCCCATTCCTCCTCCACCTATTCCTCCCATGCCACCTCCTTGTTGCATGCCAGGCTTGGAGCTACCCATTGGACCCCTGTAATAGAGGGACAAATCAAAATAAAAGAGATTATCAAATGAGATTCCGTCTTTCCATTCATTGCTGGTACAGAAAATTAAATTACATTAAACATTACAATTAAAAGGTCAGGTCATATTTCTGCTAACGCCTCAATACACTGGAAATTGATTTAATTTCATTCACTCCTTACAACATTGAAAACAACATTGAAATTATTTGAGAACGAACTATTTCTGGTGTAGAAAGAAGTAGTACGATAAACATCATTCACAGAACCCGTAACTCGGCACGGCAGGTCTACCAAGCTCAGGATTTCTCCACATGTTGAAGCATTGGCATGGATATGCAAGGCTCCATATATAAGGATTTGGCATGGTCTTTTTTGTATTCAAACAAGCAAAAGTATAAGGAATGGAATAATCAATGTGTTTTCTTCTCTAGCTTATGAAGTGACCTTCAGTAGTAACCCAGCGTTTGTTCCAAGGCCAAAGGCATTTCACGCTGGATTATTTTGTCGGGTTACAAGTTACATAACTGTGTAGTGTTCCCTCAATGTGTGGAAGCCAGTCTTGGATGCTACTATATCAGACTGTAGAGTCAGTGTTTGTGACTCTGTCATGCAATGCTAGGACTAAGTTACTCTACACTGCAGTACAAGAACAATGTTGATTGCATTGCAATGCAATTCTACATAGACAGGGTTGCCAACTTTGGGTTTGCACTTTATCACGTGCACATATTTGGACTTAATCCACCATCAGGGTTTAAAAAAGTGTGCACCTTACACATGTGGCGGGAACGGACCTTATATTCCGAGATTTAAGGATATAGCCTGACTACGCCACCCCAGGACATCCGCCTGGGGAAATACTCACAATTTCACAATGTTAAACACTAACCCAATAAAGGGCACACAGGTTAATTCACTAATAAAAGTCAGAGACGTGTTGTTTCCAATATAAAAACTACACCGTTTTATTGAAAATTCACAGGTAGCAAGAACCAGAAATAAACAAAAAGAAACGAAATAACACAACAATCTATGCGTCACAGTTAAGGAAGGCTGTCTTAAGTTGCATTAAATTGCCTCTTCTGGATTGTTTAATTTTATACTTTGAACACCAAAAATGGAATTTGGAAAACAAATCTAAGGGCTCTGCGGCCCGTGCAGTTTTGGATTCTAGTTTCCACCTTCATCCTGTGCCTATATTAACAGTATTAACATTTTTGGTTTGTAATGTTATCAATAGCTCCCTCTGTCATGAGATTTATGATGCTTTATTATAAATAACTACACAACTTGTGTTAGTTTTAATGAACAACGTGCTAAGGTTTCATTTTAGTCTAGCTAGCTAACGAATATATCACACTAATATTGGAAATGCAGTTATAATATCTAATATACAATATCTACCTGTAGCTAGCAAGCTTTGACTAGGGGCAGTTTGTCTACACTGACTTACCACTGAAAATCTTCAGTTTAATTCTTGGAAAAAATGTGGAGTGTAATTTCTTTCCTTTATTTTGCTGTATTTCTCTCAGTTTTGTTTCTTTTCTTTTCTGGTAACCTGATTTCTACAGGTTACCAGCATAGCTGTAGCTGACTGTGAAAGCAGGCCAATGCTACGTCCTGCCGGACAACTGGGGCAACTGTCAGACTCAGATCATAAATGGTATATATTTTTTTTTATTCTCGTGGAAAATGGACCAAAGGCAGAGAAGTGGAAGACAGACAAGCAGGTTCAGGTTAAGCAAATATCTGACTACATTTATAATATAGTGTACAGTGTGAAGGCCTGCCAGAGCTGCAAGAAAATTAGATACTTCTTCTACAGCAGTCTGACAAACAGCAGCCACTATGTACATAGTGACCCTAATCAGATCAGTACAACCACACTGTGCTGGGATCAGCTGGTCATCTTAATAGTTATGGTGACTGGTAACTGGTATTTGTGTTTTATTATGCGTTATTATTATTATTATTATTATTATTAAAATATATAATATGTGTTAATATGATATTGTAACACAAGTTGTCAGAGTGTGGTCATTGTGTGTTGGAGGAAGAAATACTTTATTAACACACGAGTCACAGTGGAGACTCATTTGGTTTGTTACAATTTACAAATGATCACTTAACAAGACGATTAACAAGATGATATTTACATTAGTGGTCAGGAATCCACACAAATTAGTTAATTAAATTAATTTTTTCACCCAACTATGTAATATGTAATATAAATATTATTGATCATATAATTTGGCTATTACACAATAATATGCCTTGCCATAGAAAACTGTTTGTAAATAATGTTAATATCTTGCAGAGCTTTTGCAAATCGTCACCATAGAAACAGCTAATGCTATAACACACAGTAAGCTAGTTGTAAGTACTACTTTAATAGAATATTACTACTTTCAAAAGTGTTTGTATAAATGTTATTTAAAATTTTATATACAAAAATGTGTTGCTGAATACAATTAGTGTTTTTTCTGCTGCTGAGGCAGAGCAAATGTAATGAGCAGCATTGGTTGATACCACACCAGTATTTAATGGAAAAAAATATCTTGTTTTATTTAATGCGTTATTGAATTAACGAGCACTACAGAAGAACTGAGCCTGGCAACTGTCACTGTACTCAAAAAATTCAGTTATCTTCTCAATGCCAGAGAAACAGCAGGAGAAAAAACATTAAACACCAGCAAAATAATTACTGATCCATGCATTGGTAGCTGCTGAAAGCCGTGGAAAAACCTCTGAACAGCCACAGGAATTAACAAATTCAAGTGGAACATAACAGGCTGCGGCAAGGCAGATCACACACACACACTTGTGCTGTCACACAACTAACATAAGTAATTAGTGAAAGTACAGTGGTTTAGATTCCTTCTGCAAATATGTAATGTATCATAAAATCTCCCCTTCTGCACATGATTGAACCTTATATCAATTTGATTACATTAATTTCAGTACTTCCACAACTTCTACAACACATAGCACCACATTTATAGCTAACTAAACTGAATCAGTGCATAATAACTACCATCACTGTCATAATAAAGCGTTATTCAGGAAAGCACAAATGATGTGATGGAAACAGATATTTCTTCTACCTGAAATTGCTCGTTATTATTCAGAAAAAAACTGTCAGCTCCCTGATGGACATGTCTGTGCATCCACCATTATGTTTCTTAAAATCAGTTCATATCATTGTGGATGGCCACTAGTTAAAAAAACTGTCATTTTGTATACAACCTGATTTCACTAACTAGTTGCTTAATAAATAAATAAATTCCTGTGCTGCCAAACAGACATTGATTGAATCAAAATATCTGGTCAGCAGATTGGTTCCAGGTGATGCAATCTACGCTCCCTCCCTCCTGGATTCCAGTTGAAGGAAGGAGCACTTTGTTTGGACCACGTCTTTCTATGGTGAAAGAACGCACACATGCAAGATCATAAAACTTAGCTAAGTAAAATTAGTTAACACTAAAAAAGAGAGATGAAAAGTACAGTACGATGATGTGGAAATGTATTAATTATATGTAATTATATGCCAATATTAAATCAATTTGATGCTTTGAAGGCACAACAATTGAATTGCCAATGAATATAAGGTTAGAAAATAATTTGCCGTTTTGAATAGGCCGGTATAAACCATGCCTACTTCCGGTCTTTCCGCTCTATCTGAATACAAAGGCAGATCATTTTGTTAGTTTAACAGATACAGATAATGATGTTTCTGTACATCTCTAGCTGATACAATTTTATTTTCAATCTTCAGGCTCAAATGAAACCAGCTCAGTAATAATCTGGAGACGTGTTCTAGCCTGTTTCAAATCCTCCACCATCATCCCTGTCTCCAAAAAGACAGGGACCACAGGACTTAACGACTACAGTCACCCTGACCTCTGTGGTAATGACGTAATTTGAGCACTTTGTGCTGTCCCACCTCAAAGCCATCACTGATGCACTCCTGGACCCCTGCAGATTGCATACAGCGCCAACAGGTCTGTAGACGATGCAGGAAACATGGCCTTCCACTTGCATGAGGCCATACCTGGACCCTACAGAGGTTGTACAGGCAGTTCAGCTCCTCCAGCATGGCACATCATGGTACGTTCCATTGCCAGAAGGTTTGCTGTGTCTCCCAGCACAGTCT
>JAVQJF010019103.1:0-10950 GCA_036023855.1 Gadopsis marmoratus | reverse complement strand
TCCATTAACCCCAGGGTTGGTGGTTCGATCCCAGCTCCCGCTGCCGCATGTCGAAGTGTCCCTGGGCAAGACACTGAACCCCGAGTTGCCCCCGGTGGAGGCCAGCGTGGCAACTGTGTCCCCGTCGGTGTGTGAATGGGTGAATTAGACTACTGTTCTACCTTAGATTACTGGTACAGCGCTTTGGGAACCGTTTCGGTTGAAAAGCGCTATATAAGAAAGAGTCCATTTACCATTTAAGTCAATGAGCTGATTCGCAAGCAATGCTACAGTGTTCATAGTGTCTGTGGATTTTGAATGCAACTGTAAATATCATTCATTACTGATCACTAGCTCACCTAGCTTCCTGCTATATATTAGAGGTTTTGATTTAAAGCCAGAATACAGCTTTGTCCACCAAGATTCTGTGCAAAACCTTCCGCCTCTCTCTCTGCTGCCTCATATCACTCCTACCAAACTCCCAACTTCGACTGGCAGCAGAAGGAGTCGGTTCCCCTGCAAAAACTTATCCCTTGCAGTGTTCACTCTCCACGGTGTGAGCCTCACAGAGACCCCAGCCCCTCCTGCTGTGACTTTAGCACGTGCACACTATATTTTGCTAGGCTAGATTTTCTGAAGCCTGAAAACAGAGCCAAGAGGAGGGGCTGAAGTATAGGTTTGCTCTCAGACCATTTGAATTGCAATATACTCAGTGGTTATTCTTGAATCTCACGGCAAATAGTACCTACCACAGCTTTAAGTCTCTAAGAGTTGAACAAGCCGATTCCCTGCAGAGTTAATGACTTCTAAAATATGTTCCTTGTAGCCAGAGGCATCCTGTAGGCCTTACCAGAGTTTTGCCTCTCAGAACTGGAGACTGAAGGTCACCCTCTTGATCCCAAAGAGCTTCCTGATTCCTCAGTGTTTACTGGCCACATTGACAACCCACTGTTCTACAACATGAAAAATCTACAGCATGAAGAGTTGCCACTGACTTAACTCTTGGTTGGTCGCACTGGTTGGTTTCGGGATCTAAAAATAGATGTCTGCTGTGTGTTGTAAACATCTGAAGGTGGAAGGATTCATGACCATGGCATAGAGTGTGGGATGGCTGAGGGCTCAAACAGGGCTCATCGTTGAGTTCATCTAGCCTTGCCACCTAAAATCAATGAGTTTATTGATGCTATCGTTCTGACCTGAATCTTTTATTTTATTTCACTCAAATTCAACCTTTTATTGGTGGCTCCCCAATATTGTTAATGATTGGTAAAAGTTCAATCCATTCATGTGTGGTGGGGCATGACCTTTTTTTGGCTTCTGAAGGGGGGCATGACAGAAGCCAGAAGCAGTTTGAGAACCACCATCATACGCTTATAAAGTCTTTTATATAGTGATCCAGTTTAGTCTTGTGATCTTACTGGGAGATGTGTCTGGGTTAAAGTCATCTTTCTGAGATTTAGCCCAGTAAATCAGGACAGCACACACACACACCAGGTGACTGGTAGCTTTGTGGCCTGACTGGACTCTGCTGGTTCGGCGGGGGCATTCAGCTCCACTGCTGGCACATCCTGCGTCATGGCGGTGTTGTGTGCACTTCCAGGTGTCAGCACATTGCACCTTGGGATGTCACAACAGATATGTCACGGAGTGACAGTCCGTCTCATCAGCAGGATGGCTGGTGATGTCACACAGGGTGACACTGAAACGAGAACAAAGCTGCACAAACAGCAACACATACAAACACTGCCCACTCTTTGCTTTTGCTGTGTGTGTCTAATCTGTCAGACCAAACCAGAGACCTGACAGAGGACACCAGCACAAATGCAAATCCTCACTGCAAGACAGAACTCACATCATTCAGCCAATCTGAACCCAAACCACCTTCAAAAGCGACTCAAGCCAAGGTCCAGTCTTATTCAACATTCAGGCCATCTTCCTGGTCCAGAGCTTCAGCCTGGACATGAAGCTATTTTTAGCTGCAGCTTCTCCCGTGTTATTAATTTACAGTGATAAAGCAGGTTTATAAGACAATCTAAGGCCAGCTGTTTGGACCAGCCCCTGAAATAAGTGTTCAAATCAACTGTTCCCTTCAAGCCACCAGCTTGCATGAATTGCAACGGTGATATACATTCATTCTATTATATTCTAGCTAACAGCTGATAGGCTTGGATCTGCGCATTAGAATTAATTGAATTGAATTAATTAATTAATAATTAATTAGATGTTAGACATTAATCTTCCTTTCATCTGTCTGTGCTGCAAAAAATATCCACCTATTCCAATGGACAGTTTATTCAGTATTTCCAAAATAAAATTAAGCACTAAGCATTTGTTCCTATCTGAAACCAGATAAACTGCTCCCAAAACAGGGGAATGCTGTTTGCTGTTGATCTATTCACTTGAACACTCACAAGGGGCTGCTGTCCTTCAGTGATATCAACAGGGTTTTAGATGGAGGTGGGGGTCGAACTGCTGTGTCATGGATGGTATGGTTTGCTGGAAGAGGAGGGTTCCTCACTGTCTGCTTTTCTGTGTTTAACATTTATTCCTCAATAGGAAGACTCCCACTCAGCCATATATCAGATCAAAATCACATGGAAGGATTAGAGGATCTGGGTAACAAATGCAGGAATTTGAGATTAAAAATGTGAAGCACTGTATCACCCCTTGATGGTTTCGGCCCATGTACACAGCACTTGTCGCCTGCAGAAATACCAGTGTGGATCACAGCAGTGCTCTGGCCTTGCAGGAGTTTCAGTGGGTCAATAATTTCCCTCCTGCCTGTGGTTTCATTTTGTTATTGATTGCAGACATCTCATTGCGCCCTCCACATTGATGGGGACCCTGGAAATCAGCTATAAATCTCGGCGAAGGTGCCCTCTGGAGAATTAGTCAATGTGAGGAGCTCTCTTCTTGGCAGTGACCTCAGGACAGACGCATCAGATTTAGCTGTGCATACAACAATGATATCAAAAAACAGCAAAATAGACAGTACACACCAAAATATTTCAATCTGACACTGATGCATTGATGTGAAAAATGTACTTCAAGTTGTGTCATCACCTACATCCACAGAAATGACTGAATGGATTTCACCTGCTGTCTCTCTGTCTCTCTCTGTCTGTCTGTGTGTCTCTCCCCCCTCTCTCTCTCTCTCTCTCTTTCTTTCTTTGTGGAGTCTGGATCTTCGGGATCTGGGTCTACTGAGTCTGGATGCGCACGGGTCTGGTCGAGTGGATGCTGACTGCCTGCTGCTGCTACTGTTATTATTAGTTTAGCTGTTGTAGTACTGCTAATACTATTGGTTGTTTATTTTAATATCAGTAACACTGTAACTGCCATTGCTTTACATCTGTATGTGGAATTGTACTGTGCTACTGTGTGTTCTCTTTCAACCGATTGAGGCAGATGAGCCTGGTTCTGCTTGAGGTTTCTGCCTGATAAAAGGCAGATTTTCCTTGCCACTGTCGCTTAGCGCTGGCTCATGGTGGAATTGTTGAGTTGGTCTAGACTTGCTCTATATTAACGAGTGCTATGAAATAACTCTGTTATAATATAGCTCTATATAAATAAACTTGAATTGAATTGAATTGAATTGTTCAGAGCAGCTGGAATATGAATATGAATATAATTAATAAGTCTTTCTCTGTCTGTCATTATTTCTATTAATTTTCATTCTTGTCTTATGGACACTTTGAGGTATAACACATGAGTGTATGCTGTTAGTCTGGCAATGATAGTGTGTCAGAAAGTATTGATTGATACATACAGTATACATTGTGTTTACTTCATTGCTGTAATTACTTCCTGGAGGGGTTTTAGGCAATTCTCCTTCACATGCCTCATATATTTTTATTGTTTACATGTGTAAATACCGCGACCCTTCGGGATAAGCAGTATGGATAATGAATGAATGAATGTGTAAATAAAGAAAGGACAGATGGAGATTTTAAAGATTACATGCATGTATGTAAATAGTAATATCGTTACAAAGCTTTTTGTAAGTTTTGGTGAATTTGCTCCACCTATCTGCACACCTGTTCCCACTTCCCTCATCTGTTTTGCAGTTGCCTGGCTTTCCCCGAACACTTCCTCTCATGCTTCTCATTCCCTCATCAGCTTCTCAGTAGCCTCCCAGCAAACAAATAAACGGCCCCAGGACGTCCTCTCAGAACGTTCACTAAACGTCATAGTGTAGGTTTTTTTGGTTGCGCTCTCAAGAGAGCGAGAGTGGATTTTTTAAGGAGGTCTTAGAGCTACTGTGGTCAATCAGCATTGTAGGTAATTCCACACTGCAAAAAGGCAACAACTTGCAAACTTGGCTTGCCATACTTACCATATCGGATTCTGTTGATGTTAGAGGCCCTGAAATTTGATATAACATCATTCAAACACTGTATCTGTACAGATGTATAGAAACATCCATATACTTTGAGGGACTGCCTGGGGCACCAAAACCACCCACGTAGCAATTTTTTAGGGGCCAGTAATGAAAAATATGCACATATTTGCTTGTGGCTTTCAGTCATTCAGATCTGTTGTACACAAAAGCAGAGGATACATTTCAACGTATGTATGTATGGGTTTGAGCATTGTTCTCTGAACGTGTGTATATGTGTATCACGATTGACCATTAAACAACCATTAAATTACCTCACCTGACTTCTTCCTTTGCTCCTGTTAGAATTACTACTCCACTGGAGGTCGCTGTACATACAAACATAAATATGGATGTAATAAGCTGCTGCACAGATGACCTATACTGCCATAATTTTGAGGGTCGGCCTGGTTGTTTTGGAAGCCACTGACAAAAAACCTATTCTGCACCTCGTCCTGAATGTAGGAGTACATTACCCCTGCCTCACCTTTACAGTTTGTAATTCATTTTGAGATTGTTTGCTATTTGCGCCCACAAACTCTCTAATGATCAGGTAAATACTAGTTAGAGATAGTATAAAGATATTATTTTGTCTTCAGCTGTCAAAAACACCTCTAAGACTGTTTTTAATTTCTGATGCAGAGCTCTGTAATTCTAATTAAATAACCTCCAATCAACTCAAACTAATTAATTCATCAAATGGAACAGAACTGTAGTCCAAAATCCCTACTGAAACTCAAACTGGTGCGTCAAGGCTCTGTCCTTCAGTTTTTCTCCTCAAAGTCACAGAGTCATCTTGAAAGCACTACCTGCCATCCCTGCCACACTGCCTCTTGTCTGACACACACACACACACACATGTACCACGTGTGTCACTATGTATCTGTATCTATGTTATCAATACAAATATGTTACGTATATGAAGAGCTTTGACCCTTTTCTGGTCTTTCAACTCTTAGCTGGATTGATTAGTGTTCAAATAATAATACAAAATAAATACTTTTGGATGTTTGGATGCTTAGTCTCATGCTGTGATTATGACACTTGGTTTGAAATATTAAATAAATGCTCAAAACATATGGGGTTACTTTCACATCTTTGATAATTATATCACTAATAAGTATTGTGTATGTATCCAATTCTCTGAGCCATAAAAAACTATTAAAATCACATCAGTGAGCAACACTGTTGTTCCTTCATTGTCATGGACACACACTGGAGTTTATTTGGACTCATTCCCACATACACCATCCTGCTGCCCCAAATACTCACTGGAGCACCAAATATGGATTCATACGCTGCTGAAAATAGTCCCCAACAAATGCACTTTTTCCTCCTGTTTGATAAGGGCTACAGTGAGCAGATGTTTCAGGAAATTACTGAGCCTTTTTAAACATGGAACTATATATGTATTTGTGAGGTGTTGAAGTATTTACATCTTAAGTAGTAACTGACACAGTTTGTTATTTTCATTAGATTTGTTAATTAGAAAAATACAGCTGTCCACATCAGTTCAGAATGTCAAACTCGTCCCATCTCTCCATGTAAAGGCTGTCCCACATGAAAGCAGCTACTGATGACCTTGTAGGCAGCTCTACTAAACTCCAAAACATCACACACACCACACTTATCTTATTCATATGGCTTCTATTTTATTACAGATGCTTTCATATCTGTTTAATAGCGGCATACTTTACATTACACTTGCTGCAATGTCGCCTGTTTTCCAATATAAATTCAACTGTTTGTTTCACTTGATTAAAATCAAGTGAGTCCAGATAAAACTAAAAAAAGACCAATAACCCTGGAAAATCCGATGGTGGGTTGGGTTTTGTCCTGCACCTGAAATCAAGGATGATAACAGCGCATCATTTCCACACAGCTCTTCATCTGATAGAAGATGTCATTATGATCCAAAGTAGGATTTCATGTTTTCTGATATCTCTGATTAAACTGTGTGCTGTATCTGCATGTATGGCACATGACATGAAAACAAGAATCACAATTGAAAGAAATGTGCGCTTGGATGAAACAGAAAACAAAAATGCTCAGGAGGTAGAACGGGTCATCTATTAATACCAGGGCTGGCAGTTTGATTCCCGGCTCCTCCTATCCATATGTCAAAGTGGCCTCGCTGCACCTTGCAAGGCAGCTCCATTGCCATCGATGTGTGAATGGGTGAATGAGATCAATTGATATAAGCCATACCATATGATGTGAATATAGCATAAATAAAGACATTATCAAGTTGCATCATGAGAAAAGTAAGATCCAGCATTTTTGGAGTTTGAGTCTGATTAGGGACTAAAAATCAGGATAGCTCTGTTGCACCGATTTTGACCTTCTTTGTTTAATCCATCTATGAACACTGCAATTTCATCAAAGTGCATACTATTTTGGGAAATTGTAATGCTCCAGAATACAAGGATATCAGACAACAGTGTGCTTCCAACTTTGTGTCAAGCGTTTGTGATTCAACATGACATGACTTAGTGTAGAAATACAGATCCATAAAGTGGACCACTGGAATGCTGACTGCGAGCCAGGCCTTATCACCATCAGTGCTGGACCTCACTAATTCTCTGATGGCTGAATGCAGCCATGTTCCAAACCAGATGAGAGGAGACCTTTTTATAGCAGCACAGTATTGCCCATGGTGCTGCAACCACAACATGTCGGGGTGTCCACATGCATTTGACCATGTAGTGCATCAGTTTATGCTTGTAAGAAGCACTTTACATAATAAGAAAAAACTACAACAGCACCTTCTCCATAATGATTAGATAAACAAATGTCTGGTCACTCTGTCTCTCTCCATAAAAGACACATTCAACATGTCATCCAGATAAATGGTTGATCTGGTGGGAAATGGATTTCCACTCTAAGGAACCAGAGACATAGGCTGCCTCCACCATCAATACAATCTCAGATTTCTTTGAAAACATTCTGTAAAGGGATTGGAACTATAGTTGTTTGTATTGCAGATGTGTTTCCAAGATTTTAAATAAAAAAGAAAAATCTCTGAAACATTGACTTTCACTGAAAATCCCCTCACCTCAGTTTTCTTTCTGTTGAAAACTAATAGTACTAATAAATTAATTGTTATACGATCTTAATAACTGGTTTCTACACAGCTGTCCTGCAGCCTCCTCGTGTATGTGGAACAGACAGTTACACATATGCCGAGTCACTGGACTGAGTGCGTCCAAAGTTGGGCATACTCATCCTGGGCAAGTCTTTGTTCCGAATCTCATAAATGGACTTCCTCCTGGCCTGTGCTCCTCTCACTGCAGTTTTGATCTTCCTCCAGCCGAGGTGGTTGAGCTCTGCCAAGTTCAGGACCACGCAAATGCCACTGACCGCAAACATGAAGACCAGAAACACGGTCTTCTCTGTCGGCCTGGAAACGTAGCACTCTACATCTTTTATGCAAGGGTATCGATCACACTCGTACATCGCAGGGACGTTGAATCCATACAGGAAGTATTGGCCCACCAGAAACCCTATCTCTAGTGCATTTCTGAACACCACCTGGATGATATAGAACCTGGAGATGCCCTCCTGCCTTCTCATTTTTGACTTTGTAATTCGCAGGGCAGAGTTGGGGATGTCCTTGACCTCCAGGCAGTCGGGCTCTGCCTCCTTGTTAGAGTTTTCTGTGTTCTGCAGCACACCATTCACAATGGTGTTCTTGATCTTCTTGCTGTCATCTCTCTTCATGGAGTCCTGGTCTTTGTCTAGGGAGAGGTACACTGTGGAGTAGCGCCGCTCCTTCTGCTTGGCAGACTGGTGCACAGAGTAGGTGATGAAGCAGAGGCTGGGGCAGCACACCATGATTATCTGGAACACCCAATACCTGATGTGCGAGATAGGGAAAGCCTTGTCGTAGCAGGCCTGGTTGCAGCCCGGCTGTAAGGTGTTACACACAAACATGGACTGCTCGTCGTTGTACACAGTCTCTCCAACTATCGCTACGATCAGAATCCGGAAAATCACCACCACAGTCAGTAGGATCCTGAGGGAAAATCAGCAACAGAAATATATTTACATTTCCAGTCATTGTATTAGCTTAACACTGACTTTTTGTGCACACGCCTCAAATCAGCCGAAAATAAAATTATTATTATTACTGTTATTGACCTCTTTTAAATAGACACATGACCCTGGTGTCTTCTGAAAGGTAACTCAGAGTTTATGACAAAGTCACTGGCCACCAACATGTTGATCGCGATCAACTGGTAGATGTTACAGACTTTCCCTGTAGCTCCCGAAAATAATAGAAAAATAAATACGCAAATACATTATGCCTGATTAATGTTCGGTTTATAAGTGCCTCTCTGTCTTGACTCAGTTGTTGTATTTTTCAGCGTAGCATGAAATGGTAAATGGTAAATGGTAAATGGACTCTTTCTTATATAGCACTTTTCAACAAGAACGGTTCCCAAAGCACTGTAACAGTAATCTAAGTTTGAACAGTAGTCTAATTCACCAATGAAAGTGACCAATGAGAAAAGAGTACTGGCCCAGTTACTGCTGCAGCTGTCAACATATGGCACTGTATGTCACTTCACTTTGTGAATTATCACTGTGTGATTCATCAGCAGGCCTTGGTTGGGAGGGTCGTGGACTTTTCTCACGTAATGACACTGGTGGTCAAATTGATAAACTCGATTCAAGCAAAAGCACTTCAGCATCGCTTATTCAAGGTGTTATTGGATGGGCTCGATGTCACTTACGGAGACCTTCTTCTCCATGCTGATGTACGGTGGTTGAGTGGCAGCAAAATGCTGCAGTTGACTTTCTGCCTGAGATAAAGACTTTTCTGTCGACAAGGAATGAGGAGCACAACGAACTGATGCTGAGTGGCTACTTGACCTGTGTTTTCTGACAGACCTAATGGCAAAACTCAACGCACTCAACAATGAGCTCTAGGGAAAAGACCGACACCTGCCCCACATGATAAGCGCAGTGAATGTGTTCAAGGCACAGCTCAGGGTTTGGACCACACATCTACAGAATGGGAGGCTGACACACTTTCCCAACCTGGAGAAAATGTCACAGTCCATCAAAGAAAAGAATGGTTTCACCCTGAGCAGTACTGTGCTAACCTGGCCAAAGTGGCAACAGAGTTCAGTCGGCGTTTTGGTGAGTTAGACATGACGTCTAAGATATTTATATACTGTAGAAGAGGTAGCAGTCAAATTCCATCAAGTATTTGCTTTGCCAAGTGTAGCTGACATGGAGATAGTTGATTTGCAAAATGACATTGAGATGACAGCCAGATCAAGGGACAATGATTTTTTGGGGAGAAGTGTCCTCTTCTCACTACATATGAGTACAAGAGTGAATGCCTACTTTGGATCCACTTACCTCTGTGAAATGGCATTTTCACAGATGATAATAATCAAATCAAAGTACAGGAGTCACCAGGCACCTCACAGACTGCCTCAGACTGGCTGTCTGTAGCTATGAGCCAAACTACAAAGCACTCACAGACAGTGTTCAGTCACAGCAATCACACTAATTTTAATGAGTAAAATGACTGCAACAGTTTTGTCTTCTGATGGCATTGTAAAAAGTGATGGAGAACAAAGACAGGAAGTAAACCATCACATAGTAAACAGAGAATGATCCTTCAAAATACAACAGGAACTAACAAGAGGTTTGACAAGGTGTTGATAATCATGACACATGAGGGCAGGGACTAAAGAGACAAGACAAGACAACGGGAAACAGAACAAAAGACTAACAGAGTAACAGAATCTAGAAACACTAACACCTGGTGAGCTACAGTGGGACAAGAGCCACTGGCTGGATGTACCAAAGTTTTGTCTGTTGGGACTCTCACAAAGGGTAACACGATTTCAGTCGTGAGATGACAGGAGAGGAAAGGAAGAAAAAAAAATATTTGTGCTACAAAGAGTTCTATTTATTTGTTCAGACTTTCCTCTAATCTTTGCTCTTTTTCCTGTAAATACTGGATGATCATTCCAGACTCTAAAAACATATTCAGATAAAACAAGGGAAATAAATCCCTCTGTGATTGAACTGGCCACCTTCAGTAAACTTATGCATCTGGCAATAAGGGATTGCAAATAGACATGGGTTTATTTTAAAGGGGCAGAAACTTAAAAGGTTAGTAACTTCCACTTGTCATAACAGACCAGTGGTTCCTAATGTTCAGTGTGATGCATTTCCTAAAGCAAGATTTAAGTCTCTACAAGAAATATTTATTCTACCTACTCACTGTCATTATAGTCTTATGTTTTCCTAAAATGTGATTTTTACAAAAACTCAAAGACAATCTGCCAGTTGTTTGTAGAAATATGTATGATATAAAAGAAACTGCAGCAGGAACATAATTCACCTGGATGGCAGGATGTTTTTTAATTTACATTACATTATCTTACTCATATGTCAAACTAACATAGTGTATCAGTATTATTTTCACATCACTATTTTCATTCAACGTCGTTGCCGACGTGAGCGTTGAAGTCCCCCAGCAGAACTATTGAGTCCCCAGGCGGTATCCCTTCCAGGACGCCGCCCAGGGACTCTAAGAAGGCCGGATACTCTGAACTGCTGTTTGGTGC
>JAVQJF010019095.1:0-10560 GCA_036023855.1 Gadopsis marmoratus | reverse complement strand
TTTTCAAGAGGAGGAGATAGATTGTTTGTGCAGCTATGGAATTCATGAGCCAGGCATTAGAAGGGATTTCTGTACCACTTCTTTGTAGTGACCTGGAGCTCGAGATACTCCAGCTGGTGCCTCATGGAGCGCTCTGTCTTCTCCCACGCCTGCCCCTTCTCCTGCAGAGTCCGAGCTATCGGATGTTTAAGCTTCTCCTCTCAAGCCAAACCCAACATTACCCAACTATTCCCTTGTTGCCGTGTGCAGATATTTTAGCAAGAAATAATTAGAAGAAATGTCATTGAACAAAGTCCAGTACAAAGTACATAACAGTGTATCCAGTCATGGAAGGTGGACTGCGTAGGAGACAGTTGGGACACAGCTTAAGGCCGTCTTATTATAGCTCTGACTTGGTGTGATCTGATTGAATCATGATATGGCATTTTCTTGTGCAGCTGTCAGGCCGGGCCACGGCTCACCACTCTGTTGGTCTTTCTGAAAACACGCAGTCAACCTTTTGTTGCGGGAGGAGATGTCAGCCAAATCATCTGTAATAAAATGTGGCTACCTGAACCGCAAAGAGTCATACCTGTCAACATTGGGATTTTAAAATAAGGGACATTTTCCGGCGGCGCCCACCACCCAAACCCTACCATGTAGGTGAACACACATAAGGGTGTGTACACTCAGGACATACATGTTTATTTACAGTATGTATTACTTGAAGGAGACATGTACACATTATGTATTCATTTCATCGTGACAGTTGGTGGAAACCGTCGCAAAAGCTCAAGGCCCCATCAGTTTTGGCGCGAAGCATCGACATCTTCAGCTCAGCTTTGGTCACTTGATCTGCCTCCGAAACGTTTCCTGTCACCAGTGGAGTCAGTGACGGGGTCTGTTTTTGTGCTTCTTGTGCACCAAAATCTGAACGGCGCACTTTGCAGAAAGCATGAGTTTGCCCGACTGTGCTTTTTATCAAATAAGGGAAGATCTCCTCCCATTTGGCTAAGTACTTGCATAGAGTTTATGCTTTTTTTGGGGGGGGGGGCAGGTACACAACTGCGTCTCCATCCCTCTCCCCTCCGCTGTCACCCATTTCTCTTGTTGTTGTCATCGTTCTGTCTTCTTCTCTTCTCTGCGTTGACTGGCGGATCGTGTCACAGCTAATGTTCCACACACTGCCACCTGCTGTACCGGAGGGAAACAGAGCCAACGTGTTGTTTAATTATTATTAAGCCTATTGTTATTATTCTTTTAAGAAGCTTAGAAATACGGGAGAATTGCGGGAAAATGTTGAAACTGGAGGTCGGCAGGATAGAAGTCAAGATACGGGAGTTCATCTGCAAAACACACAGCAGTGCTCCATTTTAACACACAGCTATAAGCTATTATATCATATATATATATATATATATATATTATATATTATATATATATGCTATAAAAGCTGTGGAGTAACTCGTTGTCTAAGGACCGTCTCCGCCCGTTAAAGCGGCTCCGCCCTCGCTGCGTCACAGACGGACCGGACAGCCTTCCGAGTAGGAGAAGTTCCGTGTGGTCGGTTCTGCCGCTGTGTTCTCGCCGTCACTACATCTTTAAGGTAAGCGCTTGTGTCACTTTTCCGTGTCGCCGGTCGCGTCTCGGACTCGCGGCTCGGACACGAGCTGGATCCTCGTTTGACCTCTGGCGCTGAAGGCGTCCTTGCTCTGTTAGTTTCTGCCCGCAGGAGAACTCCTCCCTTTTCTTAGCTATAAAAAAAAAAAAGTCCATTAGTTTGATACAACTATATTATTGGAACAACCTAAACTAATGTGGTTTTGTCCCCCCCGTCAGGATTGTCAGGATGGTGGTGCTTTCTAAAGAGTATGGATATGTGGTGTTAACGGGCGTCGCCAGCATGGTGATGATTGGACATCTGGCCATTCAAGTTGGCAAAGCCCGCAAGAAGTACAACGTGCAGGTGAGCGGAAGCATCGGTGTTCGAATACAAGCAGCAGCATAGAGTCCAACTCCATGTCGTGCTCGCACACATTCAAACGCCCACAGCAAGTCTACAGTTGGTTGCCATGGCTGCATGCTTGGGCAGTGGCTTTTTTAAATTTTTTTATTGTGGCCTAAACAAATGAACTTGCCTTGCAGTATCCTCAGATGTACAGTGACAACCCAGAAACTGGACACATTTTCAACTGCATCCAGCGTGCACACCAAAACACGTACGAGCTGAGCACCATGGGTAGCACGAGTCACATTTGCACGGGTGTGAAAAAGAGGTGAACATTAACATGCTGTGATCATCTCTCACCAGCCTGGAGTTCTACCCCTCCTTTCTCTTCTGCCTCGCTGTTGGTGGTTTGCATGCTCCTGTAAGTAGATTTAAATTATTTTATTTATTTTTTTTTTTTTTGCACCGTCATGATATGTAGTGCCAACATACGGCTTCCAAATGAGGTGTTACATTAAAGAGCGGTGGCACTTAAAGGCACAACGGTTGAAGAAATTTACGCTCGCATAAAAATCTGTCGTTACGTGAGAGTGTTCCTTTTGCATGCGTCTGTCACAGCGTCTCGCCAGTGGACTTGGGGCTGTATGGATTGTAGGCAGGGAGGTGTACGCACATGGGTACTCTTCAGGAGGTAAGAACACGTGTCCAGTTTTCATTTACGTTTTCTGCTGTTTGTAACGTAAAGCCGGGTGCGAAGGTGCTACTAGTATTGTTACTATTCACCTCGATCAGATCCTAAAAAAAGAATGCGGGGAGCGTTCGGGAACGTGGCTTTGATCGGGATGCTCCTGACCACAGCCTGCTTCGGTTGTCACCTGCTCGGCTGGACCGGACCACGGCTGGGCCCCTTCGGTAAAGTCAGCTGTTGCTAGTGAGGACGAGGTCTTCAGGAGGGGCTCACTCGGTCACCTTTATAATCAAAGCCACTCTGCATAACCCGAAATGCCTTGCAACATGTGTGCTAAGCTCTGACTAATGTAACATTTGAAGTCGGTTTGAATTCTTGTCTTCAAGTGGCCTGACCGGTTCTCCAAAGGAGGGGAACGCCTCATTAAAGATTATGAATGTGGTGTTTCGCTGATTGGCACTCCCAACGTGTACGACTTGTCAGTTTGTCTTGATAGCATTATCACCTGCACCCTGATTTTTGAAAATAATTGGCCACACGACTTTTCATATGATGTGTTTTTGCAATGTACAAATAAAGATGCTGTAATAGGATATTTCTGTGGGAGGTTAACCTTGCATTTGATGGACTTTGTGACAGAATAGCATATTGTATGATATTCTTTGCTGAGAGTCTGATTTTGTGCATGCATGAATAACTGAAAATGGTTAGTCAAAAATATTTTTGAGATATTTCTCATACTGAAAACAGGGTTTTGACATTTGTTATACTGATATTAAATATACATTGATATATACTTATGTGTCTTTGTTTTTTTTTTATTATTATTATTGGGAGTGTTTAAGGGTGTGTCTTTCTTTAAGCTTGTTCAAAGTCCACATTACTTGGTTGGGCATGTGGATTAATCTCTGCAGAGCTGTTGCTGCTCAAAACCAACAGCAAAAGAAATTTCCCCTCAGGCAGGTCACAATGACGCAGCATAATGCTTAAGAACTCACCCACGTACGATAGCTGTGGCTGAACAAGGTGTCACCCTGTAAGCATACGCGATTTGAGGCTTACAGTACTGTGGTTTCTGTTTTATTATAGAAATCCTTACATCAATAAATCCTTACAGTCCATATTTCAATGGAATATTATCATACATCACTGTTGGCACACACTAGATAAAAACTGGTACAACAGTATAGTTCTAGCACATTTGCATAATACTCCAGCTACTACACATACAGGTAACGACAATCTAAACTTAAACTCCCTTATGCCTCTTCTCGTCTCCACTTGAAGCACTTGAACGAACATCTTGGGCGTGTGTATATAAATATGAATTTTACAACATTTAACAATAGTGTGTTTTATCTTAACAATTTACTGATATTAAAGTGTTTTATTTAGTCAAGCAAGGACTGATCAGTGTGCATTTGTTGATTATAACATTCATCAAAAACAGAATAACCAAATTCAAGTTTTATATACCAGCATCAGGCAAGGATGATAAAAGTTCCATCACACGTGTAACCACACATTAAAATGCTGCAATAATAAATATTATTTGATTTTTGTGTCGATATTCTGCAAGAACTCCATTTTAAGACGACACGTGCAACCTGGACATTTGGTTTTAAACTGCACTTCAATAATATTTGGTCACCTAAGGGCTCATGATTTATAGTCATGAATCAATTTAGGCGTATTGACAACTGTCCCGTGTGTCTTAAAGCACTTAATATCCTCATTCTGTCCTCGCCTCCCACTCTCTTCTTTCTTGCTGGATAACCTGAGGTTGTCTATTAAATTACATTGGAGGACTTCATGATCCACATTACCTCAGATGTCCCCTAGGGGGCACTGTGACCATTCCTGCCACATTAAAGTGCTGTGCATACATGAGGAGTCAGTCAGGCGTGCAGAGAGGTACTAATAACTCGCCTCAGGAAAGAAAGAAAAAGTTTCCTCCAGACTGAGGATCTTCTGAAGTTTAAAGGGAATGTGGAAAAAAGTACTTCTGAAACCTCCCATTTAAAGACTTTAAGAATCGTTTTCATGGAACAGATAAACATTTTTTTTCATTACTGACCCAAAACTCTCAGTCTCAAGGGGGAACTCATCTGCAGAGATGCAGCTGCATCCAAGCAAAGCCTTTCTCAGGTCCACACTGGTCTTCCTTTGGGTGTCTGCTTTGCTTCTGTTCTCTGAGGGGTGGAGTTGACTGACAGGAAGCTCCCATCAGTAGGTGTATCTGGAGAGCGGCGTGTCCTCCATCAAATCATCCTGGAGAAGATGATTAAAACAAGATAAAGTGTTGAGTTGTACAGTTAAGAATCTCTCTGCAAAGATGAGGGAAACCTGAAGGTGAATGTTCAGATTCACAATTTTTGTATAAGTGACTTTGATACAAGTCAGAGGTTTTCAAAGTGGGAGGCGGGCCTCCCCAGGGGGACCCCAAACCGTTTCAGTAGGGGGTCTCAGTGAATGAAGTGAAAAAGTATTGATTTATTTAGTTATCAAAAGATGATCACATAGAATAGCCTAATGCGATGCAATGTGTAACAGAACTGACGTCCGTGATTAGTTTTATTTTTGTGTCTCTTTGACCGCTGAAAATCTCTTTGTAAGTACTTACATTTGAAAAGGAGTGGCCATGCTAAAAGTAGGATTCACAAGTTTCTGTAAAGAACGGTTGAAGAACATTTAGCTTGAAGGAATACTGATATCTCCTGAGGATGGTCTGATTCCAGGAATATCACCATCTCAATGGCTTGTCTGTTAGGAAAGATGAGTTCCAGTCCAATCTTTTATTATGGAATGATTTAACTGGTTATCTGACAACAATCTAGACATCGTAATTGCTAATTTCAATAATTAATAATCCAACAAAGGTAATTTAACTTCAAACTAAATTACTGCATTAACCTAGGAATGAAGAAACCACTACTGAAACATACTCAGAAGAGCAAATAAATCATAAACTACTGAGCTGCTATGAATGCATTTCAAACCAAAGGAAACTTATATATCGCATACACAGATCAAACTAATGGAGGGATGAGGCATCCACATGAGGCCAGCCAGCTTCTTTGTTCTAAAAGGGTTTGCCACAGCTGGCTGCCTATATTGATTCTGAGGCTCTGCCCATCCAGAAACCTGAGAGGCAGGCAGAGGAAGGTTAGAGTGGGAGGGGTCTTTCTACACAGCCTATATGTCTAATTACCTGGACCACTGAAAGCCTGGAGAGCGATTTAAGCACCAACTGAGGGATAGACGAGTGCACAAGTTATGTGCCAAAATGTCCTCCATGTTCACAGTTGATGTTTTCAAACTCAACAGGTTCGCAGCAAATTTTCAAAACATCAGAAGTGAGCTGGGAAGAAACATTGGGTGATTTGGGGTGGCAAGTAAAGGCACAGCAATTTAGTATTGCACTTTGACAAAGTTGGGTTCCTACAAATAGAAAAAGAGGGGTCAAGTAATGGTGCCTCGGAGGCCGAGATAGCCCAAAACCATATCCTTAAACCAATGGATATGACATTTCCCATAATGCAACTGGATATTGTGTTTCATTAGACTCCCCATGCTCCGTAAACATCCACTTGTTTCAGACTCTACACCCCAGGTTTGTAACATGCTTCCTATTAAGAATCTGAAATCTAAAGCCAGAGCAGACATTATACATCTGAGTAGTGCTCCTCAGGACAAGCAATCTGACCTTTGTGTGTACAAGAAATCGGCGGCGTTCCCCTTTAATCACTTTAACAAAACCACGGAGGCTACCTTTAAAAACCTTACTGTACTGTAATGCATGTATGTGTATGTAAAAGTGAATGTTACCATGGGTAGGTCCTGCAGCCGATGGAACTCTGGGTGGTTTGTCCGCTGGCGGAACTTGAGGAAGAGGACGACAAAGGCGATAGCCGTGGTGACAATGAACACTGACAGCAGACCAGCCAGCAGGGGGTCTAGAGGGGAGCTTGAGTGGTAGCTGGGCCCCTTGAGGTCTAAATGGCAGGAAAATGGCCGATCATAATAAAACCCATGAAACAAGACAGAATGAGAAATTAAAGTGCTGAAACAACACGCTCTCTCCTGTTCATCAACTTACCTTCGTCTCCAACGTTAAGCTCAGAGGGGACCTCCTCGTGTGTTGGCCCCGCAGGACCCCGACCTGGAGCTGAGGTCAGATGGTGTCCTGCAGCCAATGATTCAGACTGTGGCTGGAGGGTGGAGGCGTGGGCTGTGGAGCTTGTGTCCGGCACAGTGCGGGCTGGCTGAGATGACATGGTGGTCAGGGGATCTCTGGTCAGCAGGGCTCTGCCTCCGGTGGTTGAGAAGTGTTGCGGCGGCGCGGTGCTCTGTACAGTCGGCCTGGATGAAAGGCTGCCTGCAGCAGCTGAAAGTGGGGATGTGAGGGCTGTGCTGTATTCATTCAAAACAGTACAGAGAATTCTTCAAAGGAAACGAACCACACACACACAGCAGCCAGGGGGAACTCTACACCACCCTGCTCATGAAAACGGATCCCTCCTGCTGACGTTAAAGCTGCTATCAATAATGATTTTGTTGTTGGGTCCCATGTGTCCTTATTGATGCCAAGACGCCAAGAAATCCTGTGAGCCAGCACATTGGCCTATTTCACACTGTTTGTATTTTCATGCATCAACTGAACTGCACTATAATGGTGATGGTGGTGGTGGATGTCACACTTTGCTCATGCACATAAAAGCTTATTAATGTAGATGCTTTATTCCTTATAATAATAATAAAAATAATAATTGAATTGCACATACAGTATTTACTTTGAAGCTGCATGAACTGAAAAAAACGTCTTTAATTGCTTATTCTAGCCTCTCAAAAGTGAATATTTTCAGTTTTCTACTCTTTTATGCCAGTAAACTGAACATCTTTGGGGTCTGATCTGTTGTTCAGACAAAACAAGACATTTGAAAACATCAAAATGGGTTCTGGAAACGTACAATCGAGAAAATAATGATTAGATTAACTGATAATGAAAATAAACATTAGTCGCAGCCCTTGTGAACACAGTTGGTAGTTTCTCAAGCTTCAAAGCAAATATTTGTTACAGGATTGTTGTCTTGCATTATTATTTACAGGAGAGTCTATTTTTCTCGTCAGTCACTCTTTTATTATATCGATGATGTTTTTGTTTTCTCTGTGAAACTGAATGCACGCTGGGATCAACACACCAGGCTGCCTTTCCCTCTTTCAGCGTGAGTATATTCTTACTCCACGTTAAGCACATGTGGCTGTTTACATCGCGTTTGACAGCTCATGCTGACAGCTGGGGACGGGGCTGGGAACCTTGGACGCGGTGTAATTACAAGTTGGACTACCGTTCTGCTGTTTACATGTGGGATAGAATGAAGGAACAGGCCGTCACCAGAGCTCCTGTGGGCAAAATGGCAAAGTATAAGCTGAGAGGCAGAGAAACGTATTACCTCATCATAATACAACACTGATGCTGCATAGTGTTATTGCTCTTATTACCATATTAGTATTACTATTATTATATTGCTACTAGTATTATTTGTATTCATATTAACATCAAAACTTTACTACTACTATTACCTTACATCTCTATGTACTGTGCTGCTGTGTGTTCTCTCCCTCTCCCTCTCTCTGTCTCCCTCTCTCTCTCTCAACCCAACCGGTCGAGGCAGATGAGTGCAGACCCAGAGCCTGGTTCTGGTTCTGCTCGAGGTTTCTGCCTATTAAAGGGAGTTTTTCCTTGCCACTGTTACCTACTGCTGGCATGAATACGGTCTAGGCCTGCTCTATATGAAAAATTGCCCTGAAATAACTTAGTTATGATTTGGCGCTATATAAATAAAACTGAATTGAATTGAATTGATGCCTGGCATCATTGGAAAGTACATATACAGCACTCTGACATCCTTGTGCATATCCTGCATTATGTCACAAAGCAAATCAAATTAATTTGTGATGCAATTGTTAGAGTTTGAGGTGAGAAACTTCAACAGCAGCTTTTGTCAAGTGACAACCTACACTTTATTCTGCAGCGACAGAGAGAGAGGTGACGACAGCAGCTAAAAAAAGGGGGACAAGAGTGTGATCCGCATGGCGTTATGTCGTATTGTATGTTATTTCTTGCGACTGCTCAAAGAGGCAACATGGCATGGCATGGGTTATATTTATCTGATCTATAAAAGGGAATCGCACAAATGAGGTTACGACACACATTCCCAATCTCAGTGCAGCCATATGGGGGTCAGGGGACGGCTATGTTCCTGGAACGTGCTGCTGGCAAGTGAGCTGTGTCTGTGAAAAGCGTCTGTGTTTGCAAACAGGCAGCTTTTAGTGTGTGGGATGTTTTATTTTAAGAATCTGGACAACATAAACAGACTGGACTGGCAAATTATACTGCAGATGCACAATTATAGAATTATGGATAAAAGCTATGATCATAATATCTATGTTTCTAAGTTTCAATAGAGGTCTGGACTTTTAAAAAAAAAGAGGCATATAAAGAGTGCAGGCAGGTTTGTTTTGGTTACCTGAAGGTGGAGGAGTGCCAGGGTTAGCAGACGTGACGACAGGTACGTCAGCATGTCCAGATGTAGTAGTTGCCACAGTCCCTGAATGAACGGTCCCTTTGGTCTTGATAACGGCAGAGGCTTGAATTGACGTTTCATCCTTGCCTACAGGATTATGTGTCCGCTGCGGAACCTCATTCCCAGGACCCTCTGTTAGGTCAAGAGATGCTGAGTTCCCAGCATGACTCGGGAGGGCAGCCAGGGTGAGGACGGGAGGCAAAGCACTGCCCTGACCTATGAAGTAATAGATGAATCATATTGAAGGGATACAAATGAATTCATGAGTAAATTGTTTTGTCTATAAAACTGGGTCTAAAAACAATCCCTTTACAATTCCCCAGAGCATAAAGTGAAATATTCAAGTGTCTTGTTTTCCAAACATATTCAGTCAGAGGACTAAAAAATATCACAAATTGTCCACACATGAGGAGCTGGAACCAGAAAAGCGTGGCAATTGTCTGTCCATCAGCTACTTTATTAATCTACTCATTGTAGCTCTAAAACCCCACAAAATACTCGGTTTAGTATCATACAAGTCCAGAAAAAACAGCAAACTTTCACACTGGAGAAGCTGGAACCAGTAAATTTCTGGCACGTTTGCGATGAATCGATTACCAAAATAGTTTAATCGACTGACACGTTGAGTTTAAACTATGTGGACTGACAGCATTTTTCAGTGTCGTGTATTCTGGTGTTGAGCTGCATTAAAGGAAGTTCATTCTGAGAGGTCCACATGAAGCATGCAAATGTTAACCGCTCAAATAAATAAACAGGAGCCCGGTGGACACAAATCAGAACAAAACGTTATGAAAGAAATGCCCACCTTGTTAGTCAGGAAACGGCCTGACTACAAGAAGTTAATGAGTCGACTGAACATAATTGAACACCGATTCGCCGCAGCCCTGCGCGAACTTTCCATAAGATCAATAGACTGTCGAGAGCATCAGTCAGCAGGACGCCAAGTCAGTCCACACACACACACACACACACACAGAAGGGGTGACGCCTCACCTCTTGTCTGCGATGCGCCGGTGAGGATCACCAACACGCAAAACACGCAATTCATCTCCAACTTCAGCTCGCGCGCGGCCTTTCCCCCCGCAGATCCCAGTGAAAACGCACCAGACGGGCTGTGACGGCGGCTCCGCTGCTGTAGCTCTGGGGGTGGTTTCCGTTACGTGATTTGACGGGCGCACATCATCAGCGCTAAAAATATCCTGAGGGAGTCGGGCAGAAGAGGAGCTGGGATGGAGGAGGGGGGGGGGCGGGGCCGCGCGGCAGGCGGCGCTGGGCGCACGGAAGTCGCACGCGCCTTTTCTTAAACAGCCAGCCGCGGCACTGGGCCCGCGGCACGTGCGTGTTTTCACTGTCCCGCG